>CM024766.1:32118663-32262732 GCA_014218235.1 Colocasia esculenta
ATGAGGGTTCAGAAATGTCAAATTGAGAAGGTATTTTTATTTATTTCATGTTATCAACTTGTACATATATATATATTTTCAATGTATGAACATTAATGATTATGTCTTTCGTCATTGTTATTGTTCTTCATGGTACATGGACATGATAAGATTTAAATTTCAGTGTGTTTGATTTCAATGAATGTTGTATGTGTCTAGGTAATTTTCTGTAAATTTTAGGGATTTTTCCTGATTTTTTTTTCATTTTTTAAACAATTTTTTACTCTGGCCGACTTAGGGTCGGCCAGACTCCATTGGAGTCGGCCGGATCCAAGGATCCGACCCGAGTCGGGGTCGGCTGGGTCCGACTCACCCAGCCGACCTGACTCTGCCATCCATGGTCTTGTGGGATCTGGGCTCTTAATGGCATTTTGAACACTTGAAACAGTGAATTGCTTATTTTGTGAGCTCTGGTTCCATAACGGTCCTTTAAACTTTAGAATCTTCGTTGGAAATTGTGCACTTCCCAAGATCATGTTGCAACTTCTGACTAGAGACAAGACAACCACATAAAGAAGAAGAGTAAAAAAGAGTAACAGATATATGAAGAGTATTGAGAGCTGCCATGGAGGATCAAAGAATTTAAAGAAGAATGTATTGGAGGATAGGGTGGTCAGCCTCCACATTGACCCTGCTATCATATTCATAAGTTAGTTTTTATTTTTGCAAAAGTACCCTCCTTACAAGTTTAAATGTGGGGATTACCCCTCTTATTTTCAGTCTTTAGTAACTTCACTACATTGCAATACTTGCAAAAAATGCCCCTGTCATTCAAGGTTTGTCGTATCGGATCTCGGCTTCATCTTAGAGGGGTCGGAGAGAAGAGATCTCGGTAAAATCTTGCGAGATCAAATCTCGGGATATTCGGATGCAAAGAAAACACACACATGCGCGCACGCATGCGCGCACACACACACACACGATATATATATATATATATATATAATATATATATATATATATATATATATATCCCGTGTGATTACAAAAGATAAAGAAATCATTGGTTAACATTGGTAGCAAAAATTCAGCAGGACTTTTAAGTTTTAATAAGTTCATTTCACAAATTTTAAAATAAGAATTAACAACAAATATGCAGGAATTAATAGGAATGAGAAATAAATATTCCACAAATAAATTAGGAATTAAGTAAAATTTGTAAATAAAACTAAAGCATTAACGAGAATTAACAGGAATTGAACAATCCAGAAATGAAAAACCGTCATAACGGATCTTGGTTTTATCTGAAGAGGGTTGTAGAGAAGAGACATTGGAGAAATCTCACATGAATATCCGGAGAACATGAACACTAATAAAGACTAAATTAAGCGCATATTTTTAGGGACAATATGTAGTCTCATTAATTTAACCACTCAACATGAGAAAACATGGAACATTAATAAAGACCAACTTAAGCACATATTTTTTAGGGACAATATGTAGCCTCATTAATTTAACCGCTCAACATGAGGAAAACAATGTAATAAGACTTAAGAAAGGGTTGCCTAGAAGGCTGGCAGTGGGAAGATTCACCATGGCTAGAAGCCTTCCTCTTAATGGAAGGCATTTTATGGCAACCATGTCAGTGTGATGGTTGGGGAGTGAAGGGATGGGTTTCAAAACACTCAGGCTTGAATAAGACAGAATCTCAAGAGATCTCCACATCAAGTGTCTTGAACATCTCGGATGACAGCAAGCTGGAGAGAGAGAATCTCGAGAGATTTTCCAGAGATTGCAAACCATGCTGCCATTATCATCCATTATTGTTCTGTTGAAATCACTTTTTTAACATTGGTCTACCTTTGACTGGATTTGAAAGTAGTCCAGAATACCCTTAATCTCTCGTAAACTCTTCCTCTTTCTTCACCTTTCTTTCTCTTCTCTCCCTCTCTTTTGGACAATGTGCCAAACTTCTTTTTATAAGGACATTTTCATCCAAAAACTTAATTGAGGTAAATACATATGTATCCCTGAATCAAATATACCTTGTATTTGAATGTATTACATCACAAAAGTCTTTCCATCAGCTGAACACCCAATCATGGTCGGGTTAAGGGGTGGAAATGACTAACCTACCCTCAATTTAAAATCTCTTCCCCACCCCCAAACTCCCATCTCTCTCTCGCACAAAAAATCTTTTGGGTGAAGGCATTTTATCTTTTGAAACTCATTTAACAGTTCCATCCATGTTTTAGTGAAATATTCCTTGGTTTCTGATGGCCGGTTGACCAAGGGATATAACTGATGCATTTTCATCAAATATGGGGTAAGTTCGATGAGCTCAAGATTTATGGGTATATGCAAGAATATGGTAGTTTTCAGGGGTACCTATGTATTTAACTCAACTTAGTTTTACGAGTGAGAACAGCATATTCATAACATCTTAAATGGATGGTAACTTCACCAACCCTTTGCACTGTCACAACCCATTCAAAGAGTGTTTATCCCGCAACATCTGTCAAAGAAAGAACCGTTGTTCAGGGTTTGCCATAGCATTATTCGTCTTTGAAGCTGTCTTATTCTAGACATGGGATTCCAACATTGATATAAGAAGGTTATTAAAAAGAATATGTACTTTTGCAAAAACCCACTCAGTTTCTTGAAAGGTGTCAGTTTCCAAATTTGCTGAACATTTAGAACTCGTGTCATTTATAAAGCGCAATATCATGTAGAAGGGGAAACAGTCATTTGCTTTTGAAAGGGTGTGTTGTCAATTAAAAGGTTCATCCTTATTAGAAGAGAACAGTGTGGATAAATCCTGACAGAGGGCAATATGGAATTGAAATAAATAAAAAGACCATAAAAATTCATAAGGGTCTTCTTCTGCTAATTTCTACATTTATGCAGAACAGTTGTAGTTGATGCTCTACGTTGGTGTCGTAATCTATCAAGTTTATCATTTTTCGCACGTTAAATTCAATGCATAGGAATTGGGTTAGGTGTAATCTTTATAAGCTTCCCTGGGCGGCGAACCAAATGATCAGATAGTAAATGACTTTTTTTCCCAGCTTGCATACTCCCAGGCAAAAAAATGTTGCATCTTGGTGAATTTCACAAAGCTGTATTTTGATTATTGCAATGAATTGTTTTCATGTAGAAGCTAAGAGATTTTTTTTTGTTCACATTATGTTCAAGATAGATGGAAAACACCATATTTTACATTTACTTCTTTGATTTTTTAAATTCTTGAAAATGCCACCGTCCAAAAAAATTTAATTCTTGAGAATAAAGTTAATTGGTATATTTATTCACATGTTTCAGTAAATTACATTTTGTGATGATTTAAATTTAAATGCCAATTTTGTTTTTCCTCTAAAAATACTTTTTTTAACATCTCCCCTCTGTCGGTGATGCTATGCAGCATCTATAATCATTTGCAAGAACTTTTTCTACGTTGCTCTTGTGCTAGCAGGAGATTGAGGTCCTTTGATTCTCGTCATCCTGCGAAAAAACATAGAGCTGAAACTCCAGTAAGTTTGTGGACTTTCTACTGAATTTTAAATTCAACTAATAGAAATTTTTATTTAACATTTTAATAATGGTATTTATTTTCCATGAATGGATTGTGTTCATTACACTGTACTATTTCAGGTAGTGTAATGCAGTAATTTTTTTGCAGGAAAATTTATTAATGAAGTTCACTAATGAATTAAACTTTAGCTTGAAAAGTGGATTGGGATATTGTATGTGTTCATGTGTGTATGTATTTATGGTGCATGTATATAAGTATGTGAGATAGTTATTGATGTTGGTTCTCCTATTTATAGAGGAGAGCTTCATCATGTCTTCACAGTTCTCATTAATGGGAAGATGACTTCCTAGTTCCACAGCGGTTGGGGATTGCGCCACGGGTACCCACTTTCTCCCCTTCTGATTAGCTTATGGCGAGTGTTGTCAGTAGGGTGTGGCGGAAGGCCGAGGCTTCTGGTTTGATTAGAGGCTTCCAGGTGTTTAGAGATAGCTCCTCGCTTATTCATCTACAGTATGTAGATGATACTATTTTGTTCCTGAAGGAGGGGGATCAATACCATGCCATAGCGAGACTCTTGTTGGAACTGTCGGAGAAGGTCAATTTTACTAAAAGTCTCCTTGGGGGGGGGGGGGGGGGGGGTGAATATGGAGGAGAGATCTCTACTGAGGGCGGCTACTTTGTTGCCATGTGCTATTGGAGTTCCCTATATCTTACCTGGGCCTTCTCTTTCCCCGGGGGCCCTCTGCTGTGCATGCCAGCTTCCCATTATTCAGCTGTATGTCTAGACTTGCAGGATGGTTGTGCTGGTTGACTAACTTTGTGCAGCTCAATTTGGACAGTCTCTCTACTTATTTCCTCTCGATGTTCCGCATTTCAAGCATGGTGGCTAGGAATCTTCAGTCTATCCAGAACAGATTCTTTTGGCATGGCAGTAGAGACAAGTGTAGAGGTTGGCATGACATTTCTTGGGATAGGATTCCCACCAGCAAGGAACAAGGAGACATGGGGCTGAAGAAAGTAAAAAACTTCAATTTAGCTCTCCTTGTGTAAATGGCTATGGAGATTGGGGAATAGGGAAGAGGGGTTATGGTCGTAGGTGATTAGACATTGCTATTTTTCCTCCTCCAGGATTTAAGATTTGGCCCCTTTCTCCTTCCAGAGGACCTCCCCTCTCTAGTTAGATATCTCCTCCTGTAGGGACTTTCTTGCCACGGGTGTTTAGGTCCAGCTAGGAGATGGTCATAAGTGCATCTTCTGGAAGGACAAATGATGTGGTGACTTCACATTGGAGTCCTTGTTCCCTAGTTTCTTCGATATTTCAGTGGCTGCTATTGGCATTGTAGCCCAGGCCTTCAATCAACACATCTTATGGGGGTCTTGGTTCCCAACATTCAGCCGTGACTTCACTTTGGAGGAGGTGGAACAGCTTCAGTGTTTTCTATCCTTGCTCCTACCCTTCCACCAATGGGAGGATGCTTAGATCTAGAGATGGGGGAAGAAAGGCATCTTCTCAGTGAAGTCAACTTATGCAGTTTGCTCGGTTGGGGGGCTGCGCTATGGCTTTCTTCAGAAAGTGTGGAGATCGATCAGTCCTCTCAAAGTCAAGCACTTGGTTTGGAGAATTTCACATCAGAGACTTCCCACTAAGGACAGATTGACCCTCACCTACCGTCTTTATGGTGCCGAGGAGTCACTGGATCACCTTTTTGTGGGATGCTTCTACTCTCAGGGGGTGTGGAGGGGATTGCCCGGAGGACCAGTTGCAAAATCAACTTGCGGGATGATATTTGTTGTTTGCTTCGGGAGTGGGACAAGACTTGGAGCCAGATAGGCTAGTGGCTTATTCTAGTTCATGCCACTCTATGGGTGCCAAGTGGTGAGCGGAACCACTGTATCTTCAGGAGGGAGTCGCACGCAAAGGAAACTCTTTTACATTTTGTTTGGGATAGGGTGAAGGAATGGGCATTCACTCTTTCGAATGTGAATTCATCTATATCTCCTCTTTTCGGTGTTTGGGGGGGGGGGGGGGGGGGGGTAGTCCTTTCACACCATCTTGGTGTGGTCTTGTTGTATAGGTGTTTTGGTGGTGGCTTGTTTTGGCTCACCTATTCTTATACATTCTCTTTCATTTTTTATTATACTCATGGTACTATCCACTTTCAAAAAAAAAATATCATGTCTTCACTATCTTTCTGACTATTGGTTCCCAAAAAATACTTTTGAAGCAAGGAAAACCGAGGATGACTTTTGGTTGGCTCTGAATAAATGCTAGAGAAGGTCGGCGTCGATGACTTTTCGTGATGAAATTTGCTGTTGAATATCTAAGAACAGCCACTGACAATTTCTTGGCTACATGGCTTCTAAAACTTACGAGATGGAAAAGTCAAGAAAACCCCTGGAGAAGTATAGGCTTACCGCTGACAGAGAAATCTGTGCCAGAATAGTGTATGCCTCTGGGAAAAGTGAGAAGCCCTTAGGGAGAGGAGCGATCAAGGGGCTTTTGGCATGCTCCATGAAGGTGTGCTACTGTACAGGACTACAGTACTGGGAGAGAGGAGGGCTGCGACATGGTGGGAAGATGCTTCCAAGTATCAGGAAGGAAGAAGATGGCTCCCAGAGTCCCAGGATGATCACTGCTCTGATACCAGGATAGAAGAGGGAGGTGATGTGGAGAAGAGGAGAGATACAAACTGCTTAAAGTGACAAGTCCACAACCTTTATATTAATTACCAAGGGAAAAAAGCTTAAAAGTGACAAGTTCACACCCTTTATATTAATTACCAAGAAAAAAAAAATACATCTCTGCCCTCATTAGAAAGGGCAGTCGGGAAAGAGGACAGAAACATGAGTTTTCATTAATGAATCAGAACTAGAAATTATATATTTGCTCCTACTTTACTATACAGTATACACAGGAACCTGCAAAGAGGGCCAGATGCTATAGCAGACAGCAGGTTGGCAGTGGACCACTTGGGAGCCGACCAAGGTGAAGGTGATTCTGACTGAGTGCCTCCAACAGGGACATCAGAGATGCAAATGGTGTGTGGCAGGAGCATCATATGGATCGCCTAGGGTAGATGATGATGGTGGCAAAAGATAAACGACATGGATGATGATATGTGATTTCTTGAAGTAATCTGAACCTTCAGAACGGAGGTGAGAGGAGGAGAGGCCTCTAATACCACATAACGAACAGAAAGAGCACTCAGTAGTATTATTATGAATATCTGTAAGGTCCTAAATAGGACAAGGCCAGCAGGCCAATCTCTTTTCCTAATAGGAAACAAAGATACAGCAAGGGAAGCTATACAAAGGTGTAATAGGATACGCCGGCATCTATAAAATCTTTCTTAAGAAAGAGAACGACTGGAAGTTCTTCCCTTTTTTCATCTAAATTGATAATCATGGAATAAAAATGATCATACCCAGATTTCTAGGAAAGAATACCTTTGACACTGGCTTACTCAATTCTGATACTTTAATTACTAATTCTATGATTTAACTCACTATATGTTCTCTCACTAAATTCTAAGCCAAGGCCACTTTCTTCTGTCACTAACATCATCCTTGGTATTTATATGCTGTTAAAGTTCGTACTTAGCATGATAAAGTTCATCAGAGCAGGTTATTTTCTTTCCACAGAGGGATTTGCTCAAATTTCTAGATCCAGTCTGCATTCACGACCGCCCAGATATTTTTAGGAGGGGCTTTCTGGATGTTGATTTTACTAATCATATCCTCGCATGTTTCTTGTAATCATTTCTTATATTTTGTTCTGATTCATGTAATTTCTCTATTCTCATTGCATTACATTGTTTTGTAGTTGACACAACAAAAGGGTAGGACCCGCTACAAGTAAGTGTTATTATCCATCGATTTGCAATGTATTTGGTTAGAAATTTTGGGCAGCACAAGTTCAATACAATCCACATATTCTTACTTTCAGGCCCCAACAGAAATACCCTGAACAGGCCTATTTGAGAAGAAATACGAAGAACAAGGGTGTGTTGCTAGATGAATAAAATCTGCATCTGACCACTGTAGATAAAACCATGGCATGGAACTTGGCTGCTGTTATCCTGAACAATCCCAGGACTGGCTGATAAGAATGCACACAGTGATTTTATGAAAAGAAATGAAGAATGAAACTCGCCATTTAATAGTAAATGCTCCGAGATCAGATTACATTCTTGAGAGTCGTGCTTTACTAATCTTATAAAGTTTTAGGTGAATTTTGTATATATAGTCCCCAGCATAATGTTGCAATGTTCTACAGGAACATCGCTCTATGTTTCAAGGATGGAGATACAACCGTTTTAAAAATTTTGGATGAGGATAGTGTCTCATTCTTTTTTGTCTTGTATTTTGTATTTTGTACATATCATATATGCCACATTTACTTATCTTTGTCCTTGTTCATATTTCTTGTTGGTGACACTTTGTTAATGCAGCAAGAGATTGTGTTCTTGTACACCCCACTCACCTAGCCTGTATTTGTCCTGTATTTTCAATCATGTGGTATTGGATTCCTCTTATTGTCAATTATCCAGAAAGTTTACCTAAAATTTTAATATTTCAGTATAGCTAGTTTCATTTGGCGATGTATGATCCTTTTACAAACTACATTTTTTTTCCCTAAGCTGGTCATCCACTCGCATGAGCGCTTTAACAAAAGTTTGGTCCTTGTATATTGGACATCAATAGTGTTTCACAATGTTTTATATATCATTATCTTGATTTTTTTTATTTTCCACTTATTATCATTTTCTCCTTTACTTTGCCTTTAATGTTTAGACAAAAAGGGAGTAGTTCTTGCTACACTCCCAAGTCATTGTCAAATTGCAGTGCCCAATTTGTCACGTCAATGCTGGCAGACTAATAGGGTGGTGGATTGTGATCCACCTAAGCAGGGTTGTAACAAATATTACTCTTGAATTTGAGGTGTTCCCTTCTGACTTGCCTCTCACCTTCAACTACATTAACTGTATAAGTTATTTTCTAATATACTCTTCCCAAGGAAATTGAATGCCAATCTTTAATTTCTCCGAGAAGGATGCCTTATCATTTGTTTTATAGATGAGAAATATTTGTCGCAAATTTAGATGTGGCAAATGTTTAGAGATGTATGTCTTTTCCATGTAATTGTTCTATATAAAGGGACAATATTATATGGAATAAGGAAGTCCATAATAAGAAAACAAACGAAGCTACCAAATCTTATCATTCCCAACTCACATGGGTATACATATCGTCGGAGTATTTTCTACACACTTAGGTATGTATCAGGCATGTTTGATAAGTTGTTAACTTATGGTAAAGTTAAAATGAAAACTAATTTGATGAATCAGATAGTCTATATGCCTGTTACGTGGGCCTAGAGACTACTAACCATTGTTAACCGGCTAGAGTTGATTTCTTTGTTAACTTTTTTGGAATTATAAGAAGTTATTTTATTTTTGTGTCAATGCACAAAGATTGTTAGCCCTTGTTAACTTATCTGTAGTTACCTTTATCTAGGGTTATTGCACATGGTTTTTAAACATGCCCCATAGTCAAGTTATAGAGGTTGTTAACTCTGTTAACTTATTAGGGAATGAACCATTTGTTAATTTATTTGGCGTTATCAGGGGTTATCTTACTTTTGTTCCCTCTTTGATACCACTTGTTGGATTGAGATGGCACTATAGTTGTCCTAAAGAGGGGGTGAATAGGATTTCTTGCTCTTTTAAAAATTATCTGAAAACTAGATAACACTTAATAGAGTTGTTAGTAATCAGTGTGATGTGTGTGAAACAAGTGAAAACTTGGCGGAATCAATTACTTAAGAATGCATAAGGATTTTATCCTGGTTCGGCCCTTCCCACATGAAAGTCCTACGTCCAGTCTCCAAGAAACCACTTGGGATTTCACTAACTGCCAAGAATACTTGGCCTTCTCTCAAACCCGAGAGGTATTACAAATCCACTTGCTCCCAAGTAAGTCTTCCCTTCACCAAGGGGTATAAGACCACCTACACCTATAGGTCTTCCCTTCACAAGAGGGGCACTGTAGGGTACAAACCCCCTGCGGGTTATCTTACACAGAAGTGAAAATGCACTAGTGTGTCTGCTCAACAGAAATGAACAAACACAAAGAATCAGAAAGAGAAACAATTACAGAATGAAACTCAAAACTCTTTCTGAAACAAGGAGGCGGATTGAGAAGATCTGCAATGCAGGAAGAAGACTTCTCAACGCCAATGGAGAGCATGCAAGTCGATGATTGAAGTGTGGCTCTCTTTCTCTTTTCAGTGGCTCTTCTAGCTTTTTGATTGGAGTGGAATGTGAGCTTCTAACTTCTTCTATGTAAGAAGCCTTGTGTGTTCACTATGTGTATATCTTCTTCTTTTTCTTCTATTTTTGTCGTGGTTTCAAGTTTCTGCTTCTATATATGAAGCTTCATCTTCCCGTTTGAATCTGGTCGTTGGAAACTAGCCGTTGAAGGATGTCCGTTGAGAGGAGACTTTGAGCTTTTTAGGTTTGTTCATTAGATCTTTAGCTCCATGAGTCCCAACGTCTTCATGCTATGTAGGTAGCTTCATGGCTTGATGGATAGCTTCAAGGAGGTTCTGTGAGAGTCATGCTCACGGCTGAAGACTGAGGCATGCTTCATTAAATGTCCTGCAAGTCTGAAATGACAAGACGAAAGCATATACCTCCATACATACCTTCTGAGGTAGGTTAGATAAAAGAATATAAAGTATGAGGAAGTTCACTTTCTGAAAGTCATGGGGTTTCTGACAGTGGTAGGTAGGTTCTGACAGATAGCCTATATATCTTATACATGTCAAGCATTTAATTTCTTGACCATCTACCGAACAACTTATCTTCCTATCAGTGGAAGGGATAACATAATATATCTAAATCTTTTACAGATCTTAAAAAGGATATACATATGACTAATATTGAATAAAATATTTTCCCGCCAAAAGGTAATTTGAATTTTATATAAACTGTAGGAAACATGATTTATAGGACTTAAGGAAACTATCTTTATGTAAAAGATATTTCAATGTAAAACTCATGTAATGATTACATTAAGTTGTGCTTACATAGAAACATAAAATATCATCTAAGAATAGGTATACAGAAGTTGATATGAGAAACTTCAAGTTTCAAGGAGTCGGAGTAAGAGACAGCAATACAACTGCAACAGATAATAAACTTCGACTTTCAGATGTAATTGATATTTCATATAGGTAATCGATGTTGAAATGAAGTCGATGTGAACATAATTCATTTATAAGTGTAATCGATGTTGGAATGAAATCGATGTTGAAGTCGATGTTTAAGATGAAATCGATGTTGAAGTCAATGTTTAAGATGGAATCGATGTTGAACTGAAATCGATGTTTAAGTGAAGTCGATGTTCAATAGAAGTCGATGTTTGAATGAAATCGATGTTGATCCAAAATTGATGTTCAATAGAAGTTGATGTTTGAATGGAGTCGATGTTTTAACTGAAATCGATGTTTCGAAGTCGATGTTTTGAAATCGATATTTTAATGAAATCGATGTTTTTGTATAGTAATCGATGTTCTAAATGAAATTGATGTTTTGAATGGAATCGATGTGGACTTAGAAAATATCTGAGGAAACCAGTAGCTGTCGACAGGCAGGTTGCATCTGTCGACAGCCCAGCCATATGCACACATTGAATGTTCAAACTTATACATGAAATACACGAGTTTTCAGATTAATATTAGAACATGGTATGACATAAACATAAGATTTATTTATCATGAGTTTTAGTTATCACCAAAACATGAGATAAACAAAAGAGTGGTTCAACATTTGTGTCAATGCACGAAAGTCGTTAACCCATGTTAACTTATTCATGATTATCTTATCGACAGTTATCTTATATGGTTTTCAAACTCCTAAATAGTCAAGTTACAATTAATTTTTAATTATAAAGTAGTATACACATTTTAAAATTAAAACTCTTAATAAATAATAATATTTGTTATATGCTAGTTTTCAAGTTATAATTAATTTTTATTATAAAGTAGTGCAAGAATTTAAAATTAAAAAAAAACTCATATTAATAAAAATAATAGTTTTGCATGTGCATGTTTTATATAATTAATTCATATTGAAAGGTTTTAAGAAGATTTAGTCTGTGTAATGATTACAACTAGTTAACTTTTCTAAGGAGCATTTTCTTTTGCTGAGTTTTATAATTTACTCTTGGATCTTATTTTTAAGGCTAAAAGGACTTGCTTCTTCTTCTTTTTATTGTGGATTTGAATATGTGGAACAGTGGCGGATCCTGAACATTAGTTCAGTGGGGTCACTTGAGTCTAGGGGAGTCACCCTTAAATTCAGTGGGGTCACCTTACATAAAATTTTAACTTATACAAACAAAACAAAAAATCCTTTAAGACTCCCCTAAGACTCTCCTTCCAAGTCAGTGGGGTCACGTGACCCCACTGAGTTGTAGAAGGATCCGCCACTGATGTGGAACATGTGGGATGTGTAGTGTCCATATGATTAGTTTATATAGAATGACAATACATAGGACAAGAAAGATTATTATAAAAAAAATAAATGGATAATGTAGACTTTCTTACTTGGTCACCAAATCTTCACTCTCAATTGAGAATGCATGTTGACCATGTCATGCTTGGTCATATAGCAATTTGTGTGGCACTATACATGAGTAGGGATGCCACTTCACCGGCCAAGGAAGGCATCGACCAGAAACTATTAGTAACAACCAATTGGAGTGACCAACTTGGCTTAATAGTAATAATTTTGGGAAAAAAATATTAATTTTGGACTCAAAAATATTATTCTTAAGGTTTAAAAAATGACTAAACTTTTAATAATAATGAATGTGGCTCGTAAACACTAACTTTAAATTGAAAAACACCAACTCTGGGGCAGAAAGATTAACTTTGGGCTCATAAAATCTGATTTAGATTACATATATATATTTTGGCTCAAAAATATTTGGCCTCAGAGGTACTTACTTTGGACTTAGAAAGTTTGATCTGAATAGAAATACAAATATTTGCTCATAAATACAAACTTTTAGCTTAGAAATACATATTTTTGGCTGGAAATAGTTGTCATTAGTTTCTACAGAGAGACATCGGTTGCTACTAACCGTTATTGATCATCGCCCTCCGGGGTCGGTGAAGTGGTACCCCCATTAGCTTGACATCATGTAGGTTATCATGCATCTAAGTGTGACACACGTGTCACATGCAATAAGTAGTTCTCCTATGTTGGACTATGTTGTGTTGAGTGGGTTTCATGTTTCATATTGTAAATTTGACACAACATATTTTTTTATGATGACTAAATAATTATCGTGTCTTGATGTGACAATACAATGTTTTGATGATGACATAACTCTTGTTAATCTTGCTAATCATATAACTTCAATGTTTGGTTAATGAACATAAGTGCTTTCATGTTGAATATATCTTAAATAATCATTGCAATTCATAAACTGACTAGCCATATTGATAACTGTTGCCCAGTTGACGAGCCCAGAGGGGGGGGGTGAATGGGTCTTTAAAAAATTAATCTAGAAGATACATGTAACTAAAAACATTCACACAAACGTTCTTCGAAGTAGGTTAGTGACTGTTAGTTTAAATATCAAACACACAAAGAAGACAATCACACAACACAAGGATTATCCTGGTTCGGACCTCCTTTCCTTAGGAGTCCTACGTCCAGTCCCTGAGCAACAACTCAGGATTTCACTAACTAGGGTACAGTCCCCCTAAAGACGCTACAACACCCAGCTCAGCTGGTCTTCCTTCACACCCGAAGGGAACAACACCCTGGATACCACATCAGGTCTTCCTTCACAACCGAAGGGAACAACACCCTGGATACCACACCAGGTCTTCCTTCACAACCGAAGGGAACAACACCCTGGATACCACCAGGTCTTCCTTCACAACCGAAGGGAACAATACCCTGGATACCACACCAGGTCTTCCTTCACAACCGAAGGGAACAACACAAAGAGAATGAATGAAATTCAAGCCCCTAGATCAAGCTTTTGATAAGCAAGGATCTGAAGCAACTAGAACTGAGAGCAACGAGATTTAAACAAGGCACACTCTCAGAACTACACGGGCTCTCTCAAGATTTTCACAAACTAGTGGAGAGCAAAAGAGCAAAAGCTAAGTGGAATGAAGTTCTTGGCTCTGGACTTTCTTCAGAAGAATTTGAATGCTTGAATACGCGATCTCTGTCTTTCTTCTTTTCTTCTGACTTGAATTTATATCTTCAATTTGAAATGTAGACGTTGAAGTGTCCGTTGTCTCTCTTTTGAGTAGTCATTAGACTGAATGACATTTGGAGTCTTGGAAGCTTCCAGTCAACAGCCTTTTGATCACTTGAGCATGCAAAGAGATGAGATCTTCATAAATATCCATTGGCTTCTATTTTGTTTAACGTTGTACCATGAAGCTAGTTCAGAGGTCTGCACAAATGTCAATCTCAAATAGCAGACAGCTAAGCTATCTCTGATGTCAGTCAACGTCAGTAGCAATAGTCATGAAAATAGCAATGCAAAATAGCTTAAGTCTAAAGGACGTAATCAGAGTAGGCACGATATGGTCTGCATGCATGCAAAGATACGTTCAGATCTCATAAATGCAAAAGCGTCAGAGAGATGTCTACGTGGACTTTTGACTAGTCAACGCTTTTAAGATGAATAAGATATCAAGATATGAAATCAATGACTATATGACTTATGAAATCGTCATGAGTCATAGCAAATCGTTATGTGACAGAAGATATATCATGAACACTTAATGAATCGTTGCACAAAGCAAATCGTTGTGTTTCTGAAGAAGTCGATGTGAAATACTTAACAAATCATTATACAAAGCAAGTCGTTGTGAATTCTAAAGTAATCGTTATGAATACTTATCAAGTCGTTATGAACTCTAAAGAAATCGTTATGGTAACTTATGAAGTCGTTACAATAAGCAAGTTGTTGCGAGTTCTAAAGAAGTCGTTACGGTAACTTATGAAATCGTTACAGCAAGCAAGTCGTTGCGCCTTCTAAAGAAATCGTTGCGATAACTTATAGAGTCGTTATGACAGGCAAGTCGTTACGAGTTTCTAAAGAAATCGTTACGGTAACTTATAGAGTCGTTGTGACGAGCAAGTCGTTACGGGCTCTAAAGAAATCGTTGCAATAACTTATAGAGTCGTTGCGACAGGCAAGTCGTTACGAGCTCTAAAGAAATCGTTGCGGTAACTTATAGAGTCGTTGTGACGAGCAAGTCGTTACGGGCTCTAAAGAAATCGTTACGGTAACTTATAGAGTCGTTGTGACATCGACTTGTTTGAAACAACATGACTTTTCAGTCTTATAAGAAAATCGTTGCGATCACTTATAGAATCGTTACGACATCGATTTGTTTGAAACAACATGACTTTTCAGCCATAAAGGAAATCGTTATGATAATTCTATTGAAATCGATATGCTTATAAAGAAATCGTTATGGCCTTCAATAGAAGTCGATATGGACTTAGAGAAATATCATGTTGAAAAGATAAGGCTTCAGAGAAGTAATGCATACCTTTATTGGCTTGTTTGACCTTGGTATTTTTCTTGTACTTAAGACTTATGAAATATTCATTAGATATAATTGATAAACTTTTGTTTGGTATTGTTAATCATCAAAATATATATGTAATTAATTAAAATTACATGGGGACAGACTGGTCATCAATCTCCCCATTTTTGGTGATGACAAAACTGAACAATAAGCATGGATGAAAAATATCTGAAATCAGTCTGAAGATGCTAATTTTCTTTCTCAAAAGAAATATTGTATTTTAGACATGCTAATTTTCTCCCCCTTTTTGTCATTGAGCAAAAAGACAATCTTCGACAAAGAAAGAAGAGAGAAAGAGAACAGGAGTATACAAAGAAGGTCATTTCATAACTTTGTAGAGGTACTGGTAAATAGAAGGCAGGAGACAGAAGAGAGGCAAAATGGGAGATGGTTTCCCATGCTTGTGCTTCCTGCTCTTCAAAAAGAGTTTTGAAGACTCCAAAGGATACAGAGTAGGATGGTCCCATGGTGGAAACCATCCTTTTGAGATGAAGATCTAGGTGCTGATAGAGAAGATCAGCATATGCATTCTTGTCCATGTTCATCTTGAGAAATCGACGAGTCCCAAAGCTGGCACAGGTGAGGAATTGGTCCATGGTGACAGGATAATGGTTGTGGTTATCTCTGAGAGCTTTGTGCATAGCCACATACACTTTGTATCTTTCCTCCCAGACCTTGAAGGGGTCATCAACAAGATGAATGGAGTTCATATCTAGGAAAGTAGCTGGAGAAATTGCTGGTTTGCCTTCTCTGGCCTGAACTTCATTGATTTCAAATAGTTGCTGAGCTGACAGGGGGTAGAACTTGGACCATTCAGAAGATGTCAGCCTTTCACATTCAGAAAGAATAGGGGCTATCTCTTCAGGTACTTGGAGGGTAGCAAAATCTACCTGAACATCTGAAGTTTGAGAGATATCTAGAGTCAGAGCTGAAATGGCCCTTTTGAACTGACTGAGCTGAACCTCTGGAAGTCTATGAATATATCTGTAGTTGTTGAATAGCATGAGGTGCCTGATCATTTTGATTTCCTTTTGAATATAGGGTGCCCAAAGCTCCCTATGGTAGATCCTGAACCACTCTGATAAGGTCAGGGAGTGGTCCCTTGGAGGGAATCTAGCAGATTTGGCAAGAATGAATTTCTTTAGGAGATCCTTGTGACCTTTGCCCCACTGCTCTTCAGTTTTGGAGTGGGCAAGAGAGAAGATTTTGGATTTTTCGGATTTCGAAAGAGAAGTGTAGGGTAGAATGGTGTTCAAATGATCTGTAAGATCAAGAAAGGGAAGGTTAATGATGGTTGCAAAAACAACCTTTGAGAGATATTCTCTGTACAGTGAGGGATGTTTGTTGTCCACTGTGAGAGAAAACCACAAAGGTGGGTATTTGGGTTCAGAGGAAAGGGAGGAAGTAGAAGTAAGCTTCCTCTTCTTGGGGGCAGGATTGGAAGGGTCTGCCCTATGAACATGTTCCCCAACCTTCAACACAGACCTGAGGATCCCTTCCTCAAACTCATCTTTTATTTGTTCCATAAAGGGAGAGTTAAGTTGGGCTCTTTCAGGTATGATAGTGATGAAAGAGGGTGGAGGAGTAGGATGAAGAAAAGAGTGGGAAGTAGTAGAGAGGTCATCAACTGGTCCAAGGGAGGGACCAGAGGAGGAGGAGGATGCTCCAGCTGAGGATGCTGGAGGGGCCTCATGTATAGGAGAAGGAGAAGGAATGGAAGTAGAGGAGGCAGGAGATGAGGTGGACTGAAATGGTGTAGGAGAAGAAATTGGTCTAGATTGAGGCTTCTTGAATGTTTGAGGAGCAGGAGGTGTTGTAGGAGCTGAGGGTGAAGTTGGAGGAATAGGTGTGTGAGAGGGAGAAGAGGGAGCTGGGGACTTGGGTGCCAAGAACTCTTCTGCCTCTATCTGCACGGACTCACTCTCCAATGGCCCTGATGGCCCTGACCCTTGCTCAGATGGCCCTGGAGGCCCTTCAACCTGATCAGCTGGCCCTGTTGGCCCTACCTCTTCTGGTGCTGCTGCTGCTGCTTCTGGTGCTGCTGCTGCTGCTGGTGCTGCCCCTGATGGCCCAGACACATTTTCTCCAGGCTCCTGAGCTTTTGGAGGAGGAGGAGCTTGAACTCCAACTGCCTTGATAATATCCGAGAGCATGCCTTTCATGCTACTCATTTCTTTATTAAACCATTTCATAGCATTTCTGATTTGTCACAATTCTTTGTTGGCTGAAGTTTGGCTCAGAAATATAGAATTTACATCTGACTGGAGAGTACATAATAGCTCACCTTGCACATTCAGCCTTCAATCACTGGCTTCAAATTTATGACAATTTTCTGCTTGACCTGCCTCTCAAAAGGTGTACCAGCCAGGAGAGGAACTTCAGAGGCAACTTCTTTTCCTTTCTTCTTGCCTTCTTTTGCTGGAGGAGGTTGATCATCATCTGAGCTCGAAGAGCTTGCAATCTCTCCTTCTCTGTCATCCAAATTTTGAGAATCTCTATGCCTTTCCTCCTGACCATCAACAACTGGAGTTGTTTCTGCTGAACCTTCTTTTGATAGCTCCCCCTCAATAGGAGCATCTTCTTTATTTGATACTTGCTCCCCCTGAATGGGAGCATCTTCCATTACAAAGTCACCCTGAGCAGTTGGGTGCTCTACCTCTACTTGGACATCTTCCATTGGTTCATCAATGTGGCCTGATGCCACAGCCTCTTCTGCAACTCTGCCACTAGTTTCTGGAGCACTAGAGGTGAAAGGAATCGAATCGATAATGTCTGAAAGAATAGATGCAACGACAGTTGAGGGTAGTGGGTCCTCAACTGGAAAAATGTCCTCTGGGAGAATATCCTCAATTCTCCTTTCTGTAAAATTTACAGCTAATTCTTCTGGAAATTCTGAAGCTGGTGCTGATATCCTTTCTTCTTCCACTGCAATTTCAGACTGAACTTCTGCTAAGGAGGGGCCTGATGATTCTGCTGCTCCAACTGCTGGAGCTGAAACTGACTCCACTGGCAATTCTGGAATCATATCTGCTGATCCCATCTCCTGATGAACAACTGAGGTGTCGTCAATGATGGCTTTGCCTTCAGCAACTGAAGCCTTGAACCAGACACCATTTTCCACAGAGAAGCCACTCTTCTTCAGGTTCCTGGACCTGATTGCTTGGCCCATTTTCTCTACAACTGCCCCAGAAAGATCAACACCGAAGTGTTTGAAGATCTTGGTAAGTAGGTGGGCATAGGGCAGGGACACATTTAACTTGCTCTTGGTGTCCCAAATCTGATCTCTGGCAAATTTCATTCTTTCCATCATCACTGCGGCCATATTTATCTCCTTATTTTGAATGGCCCAGTACATCATATCTGAGTCGGCCTTTGTACAAGATGAAAATGTTGCACTTTTGGGAACTAAGATTTGACAAACAATAAAATGAAGGAGGCGGTTGAAAGCAGTCAGTTGATTTATATCCAGCTTACCATCCCTTAGCTTGAAGCCCGGTCCTACAATTCCCAAACCTTTCACTTGGGCGTCCACAGTGTGAACCCCACTAAATCTGGAAGTCTTCACATCAAACAGCATCTTCAGCAACTCAGAGTCTATTCTAATCATGGTTCCCTTCACTGAAGAAGCTAGGGACCCATCTTCCTCTATTCTCATACAAACGAAGAATGCTTTTACTAGGTCCGGATAACTAACCTCCGAAAAGGTGGTGACTCCCGTCCACTGCATCTGATTGATCAAGTCTGCCACGCTGCTCATTCCATTTTTCCTCAGATTAGCAACATTGACTTCTTTATTGCCACAGAGCTTCGTCTTCACAAAGGTAAACCTCTCCTGCTACTCAGGAGTGAGAAACTCGACGCTGTAGCCACCCAAACTGCCGGCGATGACTGGTGCGGCCATGGATTCAGGTGGGAAAGTCTCTGGAGGGTTGAAACGGAAGGAGAAGAGAAGGAATCCTCAAGAAATTTTGCGGGAAGGAGGAGGAAGGTTCAAATTTGCAGAGGGTTGAGATATGAGTTGTTAGGGCATCGGCTCATGCGACAGGATGAAAAGGGGAAAAGGTAGACGATGAGATACGAATCGTTCTGTCATTGATTTTATGAATAAATTAATGCGATGTGGAAAGTGAGGCGCCAAAAGGCGGTGGAAAATGACAAAAGGTGTTGACTATTCAAACCGACTTCAATGAGAGAGCGGTTACAAAGGATAATTTGAATTTCTTTTGCTTAACGCCATGGAGGGAAAAATTACTTAATTCTGAAATTTAATGTGCCATTTGTAAGCAAACTTTTATCACAAATTGCACATGCCTAATTCTCTTCTAAGAGATGTGAATATCTCTTCAGGTAAGGCTTTTGTGAAAATGTCTGCTAATTGTCCATTTGTATCAATAAAGGATATTTCAATATTTCCATTTGCAACATGATCACGAATAAAATGATATCTAACCTCAATATGTTTGGTCCTTGAGTGCTGAACTGGATTCTTGGTGAGATTAATGGCACTGGTGTTGTCACACAGCAGTGGGATGGATTTGATGTTTAATCCGAAATCTTCAAGTTGTTGCTTTATCCATAAGAGTTGTGTACAGCAATTTCCAGCAGCTACGTACTCAGCTTCAGCAGTAGATAGTGCTACTGAATTTTGTTTCTTTGAAGACCAAGATATTAAACATCCTGCAAGAAATTGACAACCACCACTGGTGTTTTTTCTATCTAATTTGCATCCAGCATAGTCAGCATCAGAGTAACCTACTAAGTTAATTTCACAATGTTTTGGATACCATCGACCTAAGTCATGAGATCTTGCTAAATATCTAAATATTCTTTTCACAGAAATTAAATGTGATTCTTTAGGATCTGCCTGATACCTAGCACACATGCATACACTAAATAAAATATCAGGTCTACTAGCTGTTAAATAAAGGAGTAAACCTATCATACCTCTGTAGATCTTTTGATCTACTTTCTTACCATCTTTGTCACTGTCCATCCTTGTTGATGTGCTCATCGGTGTTGACAGTGGCTTGGTATTTTCGAATCCAATTTCTTCAAGAGTTCTTTTGTGTACTTTGCTTGACAGATGTGAGTTCCTTCCTTTCTTTGTTTGATTTGTAGTCCAAGGAAGTAGTTAAGTTCTCCCATCATGCTCATTTCGAATTCTCCCTGCATCAACTTTTCAAAGTACTTGCAAAGGGATTCATCAGTAGACCCAAAGATAATATCATCTACATAAATTTGAACTAGTAGAATGTGTTTGACCTTTGACTTTATGAAAAGAGTACTATCTACTTGACCTCTACTGAAACCATGGTTTAAAAGAAAAGAACTAAGCCTTTCATACCAGGCTCTAGGTGCTTGTTTTAAACCATATAAAGCCTTGTGAAGTTTGAAAACATGATTAGGAAATTCTGTGTCATCAAAACCCGGGAGTTGTTCCACATAAACTTCCTCTTTTATAAAACCATTTAAAAATGTGGATTTAACATCCATTTGAAATAATGTCAAATTCAAAGCAGATGCATATGCAAGTAATATTCTAATGGCCTCAAGTCTAGCTACAGGTGCATAGGTTTCATCGAAATCTATGTCTTCCTCTTGAGAATAGCCTTGAGCTACCAATCTGGCCTTGTTTCTTAAGATTGTACCAGTTTCATCCAGTTTATTTCTGAACACCCATTTGGTGCCAATGATTGGATGGTCTGATGGTCTAGGAACAAGTGATCATACTTGGTTTCTCTTGAATTGATTTAATTCATATTGCATGACTACTATTCAAGATTCATCAGAAAGAGCTTCATTGACTGTCCTAGGCTCTATTTGAGAAACAAAAGCTAGTTAATCACAAGGAATAACATTACCTCTTGTTCTTACCCCTATGGATGGATCACCAATAATATTCTCAAGTGGGTGATCTTTCTTGTATCTCCATTCCTTTGGAAGATTTTCATGAGTAACTTCTTCTTGTTGCAATTCTTCCAGAGGTGGATCATCCTTGTCCTCAATTGATGTATCTTTTAGTTTCTTGGACAGTTCATCTGCATCATCATTGTCACTATCTACTTCCTTTCTCAAGGAAGGGTTAGTTTCATCAAAAATAACATGTACAGACTGTTCAATCAATAAAGTATATTTGTTAAATACTCTATAGCCTTTGGGTTTAGAGGTGTGTTGGGAGGACAGCACTCAGACCAGCGACAACTCTCTCACACTACCCACTCGTAGATATCAGAGAGAGATAGAAGGAGGTGGGAAGAAGAAGACAGGAACACCAGATTTTATGTGGTTCGGAGGCAAGGAGCCTTCCTACGTCCACGGCCACAGCAGCTTTCAATACTTCTTCTGCAAGAAATACATACACCTCCAAAGAGGACAAAACCCCCCTTTATATACTAGGAGGAAAGGGCCCCACAATCAAGACACACAAGGGCAAAAGGGTCTTGTCTCTGAAACGCCTCAGAACTGCAAAGTCCTGTCCTGGTAAGAGGGAGTCGAATGATTCAATATTTGACATTCGACTGCATGAGTAGAATCCTTCACACTTGACATTCGACTGCATGAGTCGAATCCTTCATGTTGACATTCGACTGCATGAGTCGAATCTTTCATGTTGACATTCGACTGCATGAGTCGAATCATTCACATCTGACATTCGACTGCATGAGTCGAATCATTCAATCGACTGCTCCATTTCTGACTTCGGCTGTGGCAGTCGAATGCTGAGTCCGCCTGCAACACTTAGTCAAATTTTAGCCCAGAGGGGGGGGGGGTGAATGGGTCTTTAAAAAATTAATCTAGAAGATACCTGTAACTAAAAACATTCACACAAACATTCTTCAAAGTAAGTTAGTGACTGTTAGTTTAAATATCAAACACACAAAGAAGACAATCACACAACACAAAGATTATCCTGGTTCGAACCTCCTTTCCTTAGGAGTCCTATGTCCAGTCCCTGAGCAACAACTCAGGATTTCACTAACTAGGGTACAGTCCCCCTAAGGACACTACAACACCCAGCTAAGCTGGTCTTCCTTCACACCCGAAGGGCATAGCAACACCCTGGATACCCCACCAGGTCTTCCTTCACAACCGAAGGGAACAACACCCTGGATACCACACCAGGTCTTCCTTCACAACCGAAGGGAACAACACCCTGGATACCACACCAGGTCTTCCTTCACAACTGAAGGGAACAACACCCTGGATACCACCAGGTCTTCCTTCACAACCGAAGGGAACAACACCCTGGATACCACACCAGGTCTTCATTCACAACCGAAGGGAACAACACAAAGAGAATGAATGAAATTCAAGCCCCTAGATCAAGCTTTTGATAAGCAAGGATCTGAAGCAACTAGAACTGAGAGCAAAGAGATTTAAACAAGGCACACTCTCAGAACTACACGGGCTCTCTCAAGATTTTCACAAACTAGTGGAGAGCAAAAGAGCAAAAGCTAAGTGGAATGAAGTTCTTGGCTCTGGACTTTCTTCAGAAGAATTTGAATGCTTGAATACGCGATCTCTGTCTTTCTTCTTTTCTTCTGACTTGAATTTATATCTTCAATTTGAAATATAGACGTTGAAGTGTCCGTTGTCTCTCTTTTGAGTAGTCGTTAGACTGAATGACATCTGGAGTCTTGGAAGCTTCCAGTCAACAGTCTTTTGATCACTTGAGCACGCAAAGAGATGAGATCTTCATAAATATCCGTTGGCTTCTATTTTGTTTAACGTTGTACCATGAAGCTAGTTCAGAGGTCTGCACAAATGTCAATCTCAAATAGCAGACAGCTAAGCTGTCTCTAATGTCAGTCAACGTCAGTAGCAATAGTCATGAAAATAGTAATGCAAAATAGCTTAAGTCTAAAGGACGTAATCAGAGTAGGCACGATATGGTCTGCATGCATGCAAAGATACGTTCAGATCTCATAAATGCAAAAGCGTCAGAGAGATGTCTACGTGGACTTTTGACTAGTCAACGCTTTTAAGATGAATAAGATATCAAGATATGAAATCAATGACTATATGACTTATGAAATCGTCATGAGTCATAGCAAATTGTTATGTGACAGAAGATATATCATGAACACTTAATGAATCATTGCACAAAGCAAATCGTTGTGTTTCTAAAGAAGTCGATGTGAAATACTTAACAAATCATTATACAAAGCAAGTCGTTGTGAATTCTAAAGAAATCGTTATGAATACTTATCAAGTCGTTATGAACTCTAAAGAAATCGTTATGGTAACTTATGAAGTCGTTACAATAATCAAGTCGTTGCGAGTTCTAAAGAAGTTGTTACGGTAACTTATGAAATCGTTACAACAAGCAAGTCGTTGCGAGTTCTAAAGAAGTCGTTACGGTAACTTATGAAATCGTTACAGCAAGCAAGTCGTTGCGCTTGCTAAAGAAATCATTGCGATAACTTATAGAGTCGTTATGACAGGCAAGTCGTTACGAATTTCTAAAGAAATCGTTACGGTAACTTATAGAGTCGTTGTGACGAGCAAGTCGTTACGGGCTCTAAAGAAATCATTGTGATAACTTATAGAGTCGTTGCGACAGGCAAGTCGTTACGAGCTCTAAAGAAATCGTTACGGTAACTTATAGAGTCGTTGTGACGAGCAAGTCGTTACGGGCTCTAAAGAAATCGTTACGGTAACTTATAGAGTCGTTGTGACATCGACTTGTTTGAAACAACATGACTTTTCAGTCTTATAAGGAAATCGTTGCGATCACTTATAGAATCGTTACGGCATCGATTTGTTTGAAACAACATGACTTTTCAGCCATAAAGGAAATCGTTATGATAATTCTATTGAAATCGATATGCTTATAAAGAAATCGTTATGGTCTTCAATAGAAGTCGATATGGACTTAGAGAAATATCATGTTGAAAAGATTAAGGCTTCAGAGAAGTAATGCATACCTTTATTGGCTTGTTTGACCTTGGTATTTTTCCTGTACTTAAGACTTATGAAATATTCATTAGATATAATTGATAAACGTTTGTTTGGTTTTGTTAATCATCAAAATATATATATGTAATTAATTAAAATTACATGGGGACTGACTGGTCATCAATAACTTGCATAAATGGCCAATTGATTATCTTATTTTAAACATTGATTGTCATTATATCGATTGTTGATCAACTTAAGCATTGATTGCCTCATGTTTAACATCAATTGTCATCATATCGATTGTTGATCAACTTAAACATCGATTGCCTCATATTTAACATCGATTGTCATCATATCGATTGTTGATCAACTCAAACATCGATTGTTGTGAGTTTCACATCGATTACTATGTCCATATTGATTGTTCTTAAGTCTTATAGCGATTGTTGTAAGTCTCACATCGATTGATGTTATAAATTGATGCATATAATTGTATTTTCTCCTAAGTGCTTAGAGATGCTATTTGTGCAAGATATTGCTAGGTATAGGTGCCCTGCAAGTCAATTCACATAAGTGATGGCACTTGTAATTATGTACAATCTCTTTTGGTAATATTATAATGGTATTTTCTCACTGTATATTGTATGCATATGTATACTGTGATGTCTATGGGTCTGTGCAATGGGAATTGGATCATGATGAGATCATGATAATGAGGTCGATCCTCTTTAAACATAGATCCTAAATATTCCTAATCATAGGTTACTCAAGAAGGACATTGAGATGATTGGATAGACCAGTGTGCCATATACCCATCTATGTGATGGAGGCAGCTAGTCTCATAGCTGCTTGTGTGGAAACACTAGGGATATGGTGCAGGTGCTTATTGGAGAATGAGTTCACTAAATGATCCGCTCTCAGAATGCTATATAGTTAATGATACCTAATTGTCAGATAACGACTCCGCAGTCTCAGTTGTGTAACTGGTCCTTAGACTTGAGACACCAAAGATGTCATGTTTGAGTACTCCATTCTTTGATACTGGACTTATAGGTCTGGA
The DNA here is from genome assembly GCA_014218235.1 of Colocasia esculenta. NCBI lineage: Eukaryota > Viridiplantae > Streptophyta > Magnoliopsida > Alismatales > Araceae > Colocasia > Colocasia esculenta. Next base: position 32,143,774 of record CM024766.1, read on the forward strand.
TGTTCCAGGTCTAGTATAGCCAGTCATTGGGAATGGTAGCTAACCTTACGAAGGCAATTGTGTGTCAATAGAGGATCATCCACTCTCGGTATCGTGAGAGGAATATCCCATATTGTCTTACTCAGGCAAATCCCTGGCCAAGGTCAATCGGATTTAGAGAGAAGGAGTTCTCCGGGAGAATCCGATAAGAGTTTGACTTTAACAGATTTCGTATAGGCCTGACAACACCATGCCTAATATATAATCGCTGGGATAATAGATGGATGAGGGACTAAAGGTACATGGTAATTGTGGGCAGACAGGTCCAATGGATTTGATCACTCATATCATCTGGGGATTATGACATAGTGGTCTAGTATGTTCATAATCGATGAGTTGAGTGAATTATTATGGAGATAATAATTCATTAAGTCAGAAGGAGTTCTAATGGGTGCAACTCGCGGCCAGCTCGATATTAGACCTAGAGGGTCACACACATAAGGTGGATAACGCGATGAATAGAGGATTGGATAAAAGTTATCCAATAAGTCTTATTTAACCCATTATGGATCTATTAGGTAAGACCGAATAAGCCTTGACAAGGATCCATTAAGGAAGCATACCAGGATCATTCCACCTCGCCCTTTCTAGAAGGAGAACACCTCATCATATTGTATGATGACAAGTGTCACCCCTTCTAGAAGGAGGACACATCATCATCATTAGCCATGATGACATTACAAGGTGTCCCTGCGAGGTGTCCTTAGTCATAATGTCCTGACGAGGTGTCCCTATGAGGTGTCCCTTGTCATGAATACTTGACGATTTGTCCTTATGAGGTGTCCCTCTTGTCATCATGATAAGATGAGGTGTCCCTGCGATGTGTCCCTTTTCATGATTACTTGAGGAGGTGTCCCTGTGAGGTGTCCCTCTTATCATCATGACATGACGAGGCGTCCCTGATGAGGTGTCCTTTAGGCTCTCTATAAATAGAAGGGGTTCTCTTTGAAGTTCATAGGGTAGATCTTGAGAGGATAAGCCACCTTCTTCATCCTCCTTCCCATCTCTCCCTCCAGTGCTCTCCCTAAGCAAGAGGAGAACAAGGAGGGCCACCCCCTCTTGTTGTTGATGCTAATTGATGTTGTTGGCCGTTGTGTGTCGTTGCACGACGTGAAGGAGTGGCACCACCAGCGAAGGAGGATTAATCGTCATCTCCGATCATCCACTGTGTGGATACCGTTAGAGGGAGTCTCGCGAGAGCTCCTTCAAACCGAGGACTAGTTCTGCGCTTCAGGGGATATACGATCTCCTCTAGGTGAGATGGTCTCACGCCTTATTTGTATGTATGTTTACATACACCGTACATCATAGCCCGATTAAGTACATGGATGGAATTCAATTTTTTGTTTTGTTTTACTTCCGCTGCGCATGTGATGCCCCAAGTCGATTTCCAACAGTGGTATCAGAGCCAAGGTTAGGCTATGATGTCCGGGTTTTTTTATATTTTGATCAATTCACATCAATTAAGAGTTAATCCATGTATTATATTAAGAGTTAATCTAATAGTTTAATTATTTAAAGTGTTTAATTAATTTCTAGTAGCTTATATATATGCATGCGATGTGTATGTTGCGAGCAGATGATCATGGACCTATGTGTGATGCTTATGTGTGTGGATGGTAATTCATTGGGGTCTACGAGCCCCCTTCTCTTTCTCATTAAAATCATTGTGTATTTCTACCTCTCCCAATGGTGTAATTCCCCTTGATATGATCAAGGCTTCTTAATTGATTAAATGTACATTTTTTGGCCTATGTGTCTATAGTCATTTGTAATTATTGTAATTATTTGAAATCACTCTCGGAGGCACGGCAGAAGCGTGGAATTACCGACGGAGCTAATGACGAAGAGGAGGATAAACATCGTGCATGGGATGCGTTGGAAACACACATAGGGTTTAGTGATCAAGTCTTTTGGCTCAGGCTTGATCACGCTAGAATAATGAGCTTGACCCAACTCCACCTCCCGCAAACAGGCTAATGCCTCGCAAGGGATATCAACACACATGTCCATGAAGATATAAAGGAATACACTAAACACATATAAGATTGCACATCTCACATATATTTACATGATTATTACATAGCCAGTTCTTAACAAAAGTCAAGGGCATATTCTGAGGTACAACGGAAAGAGAATTACACTGTTAGAGGAGTAGACCCAACTCTGCTGCGATGCGGCTCCGAACTAGAAGAAGGACGGGAACCCTCCTGTTGTCCCTCACCTGAAAGGAGTAGGGGTGAGCCTCACAAGTCATTGGCTCAGTAGGAAAATTCCCTCAAAGGCTGAAACAACACAAGTACTAGCAAAGTAGACGTAAAAACATCTATTTAAATAGTTAAGACAGCTAGCTAAGCATGATGCCACAATTGTAATTAATAAACAACTCTACGCTATTAACATGGCTGAACATTAATAAATAAACGGCAAACCACGCTCAAAGGTATGAGCTAAAGAAGGGTAATGCCAAACACGAGTCACGAAGATTGGTTCACGACACCAGCTACTGACCTGAACAAACCACACAGGTCTACCTCTCAGCCTCGCAGTCACAGACGAAAGGTCCAGCTGCCGCTCCACCTCAACAAGGACAACAAACTGTGGAGACCAAACTAACACCACACCGCCGTAGGCCCATGCATGGCACCTTTAGGGACTCCGGCCCGAGCTCCTTAAAGTGAGGCACTGGAAACATGAGTAGTTGGAGTCCAGTATGTCTACCGATGTCCATCCCCCAACTAAGAGCGCGCTACAAGCGACTAAAGACAACCAACACAAGTCATTGTCCTACTGTCGTCTTTCTCTCAGCCGAACATACAAATCAAACAAAGGAGTGGGGGTGTCTAGGAAGACAACACAGACCTCGACGGTACACAAGTACTGGGACAAACCCTGAGCACAACGTGTCTGGCTCATAGAGAACCTCGGGTACCCAACTCGAGAGGTAACCACAGAAGGCGTCATACTACCCAACTTGCCACGTACACACAAACCATGCAAACTCAGCATTCTCGATCTCGACGGGTGCCACTGCACCGCTTACCGACTTTAAATTCATAAAATAATGCCATTCAATAACCATTAACCATGCATAAACTTTTAGCCCTCGGAAGCTAGAAGGCAATGGGGCACTTTGTCGCCTTCAGAACGCGACGCCTCGATACAACGCATTCTGAAACAAGAACGCGATGAGTCGGGCAGTCTCGTTCAGAACACGACACCCTAGGTCGTCACCTTCACAGACATAACCCCATCTCCGGGGTTCCACCTCTGAAAACCCCACAAAACACTCACAAATAGCTATATGGAACATGGATAACCAGTTAACAGTTACACTAGCATGTCATCTATCAATTAATATATGTTTCATGGATCAAACATGATGAACATGCCATTCATAACGAAAAATGGAGCAGACTCTCCTTACCTACGCAAGGTACGCGAAAAACAACCAGTGGGTGCTTTAGGCCCGGCTTTCTGGCCCATAATGCCCAAACAACCTGCAGAAGACACCATATGCCAACCATTGGCCACCAAAACCATTAAGCTTCAATCCAAAAATCCACGACGTTACAATTTATATATATGATTTATATTCATTTCTGCACCTACTAGGTACATATTTGCATGCGATATAAGTATATGCTAAATATATGTGTGGGACGTGTATTATTTAGCTATGAGACCACTCAAATAAAAATAAAAAACTCCCTCTATTACTAATATATTAAGTCGGTAAGCATGAGGCAATAAGATTGACTCACGTGGCCTTCCATCATTATAGGGCAGACATCTTTTCTTGATATAGAATGGGTTGGCAGAGTCACTCCAGACTCACCTATATTGGGATTTGATATCAGGCCTACGACATGAAAATGTCACCGGTGACTTGAGGACAGGGTATGCTTGGTCGAGTCCCTCGGGAGCATATCACCGAATCAAACTCATCTAGTAATGATGGTGTTGACTTAACCAAACATCGTGGTTGGTGGTGTCCCTCTGGGTCATGGTGATTTGGAGGCCAAATTATGACAGGAATCACAAGAGTTGTGATTGACAATAGTTTCCTACCATTTGGGCTTGGTATGATTGGTCAAGTCTCTCGAGGTCATGCCATGTCACGTCCCAATAGCAGTAGAAATATCGAGGCGTAATAGATTAAAGCGATAACTTTCATTAGCGGATCATTCATTACAATAGATAAGCTTGGCATGAAGTTGGAGAGTCTCAAAATACCAGGAAGACTATATCAACAACTCATTAAAACGTAATAGTCATATTAAACATGACACCACTAACTAGACTTTATTACAATAAGAAGGGGTCTCTCGACGCACAACCCTGCCCGCCATGATCGCACTTAATTATCACTTGAAAAATGTTAAGAGAATAGGGATGATCAAAACTTGCTCAGTCGATTCCTTTAAGTTGATCTCTATCACTAGCAAGTATGCAAGATAAGAGGATGAATTAAAATTGCGTATCAAAACAAATAAATGAGAATCTATAACAATGCACGAATTCATGTATCACAGTAAAAAAAATAATTACTGCTACTAATAGCAATTCTCAAAATGTAAAGGTGAACGGCTCATGAACAAGTAAATTAAGTAAAGAACATAATCACGATTTTAGTCAAGAGGAATCCAAGTCTATCACTGAACGCTTCCATAACGATCATGCACTTAAAAGATTATCAGAGAGCTATAACATTAATCACTTATCACGAATTATGAATTGTCAGCAAGTCACTATAAACACTTCACTTATGGTGTATGCCAAGCACCAGGTCATCACTCTCCATACGGTACCGCTGGGCACTAAGAGCATTCAGGATCTTCCCGGGACTAGACCATAGCCCCCTAACCGGCATGAATTCCACTTTTGAGTTCACGATTTCAAGTAGCGAGCTGACAACTCAGAGTTCGCAGAGAATCAAAAATAGTCTGGTAATATATATATATAGCATATCTGAATTCCCCAGGTAGGCAGGACTCTAGAGGTGGCCCCCACAAGTTTAAGAGGTGGCTCCTGCTATGTAGCACTTTGCGCCATTGTGGCCTCAAGAGGTGGCTCCCATAGCATAGCACTTTGCCCTGTGTGGCACTTAGCTCCCGCACTTCCGATTGGGATTAACAAACAGCATTCCGGCATAATAGGAGATTATAAGAAATAATACGGACAACATTCTGTCATAACGAAAGATATTAAGAAATCCCACGGACAACATTCATAATAAAAGATATTAAGAAATCAATCGGACAGCATTCTGGCATAACGGCGGATATTAAGAAATCATATGGACATCATTCCGGAATAACAGACAATTTTAAGAAATCAAACAGACAGTATTCCGATGTAACGGAAGATATTAAGAAATCAAACGGACAACATTCCGGCGTAATGGAAGATACTAAGAAATCAAATGGACAACATTCTGATGTAACGGAAGATACTAAGAAATCAAACTGACAGCATTCCGGCGTAATGGAAGATACTAAAAAATCAAACTGACAGCATATCGGCGTGGATGAAAATCCCAAGAAAACCAACCGTCAGAGTTCTGACATAAAGAAGGGTTTCGAGAAAACATACCGGTAAAGTATCGTCATAAAGAAGGGTTTTGAGTGAACAAACCAACATGGAGAGGGATTTTGAGAAGACGAATCGGCAGTATTTCGATGTCGCGAGAGATTCCGAGAAATCAAACCGGCAGCACTTCGGCGTAACGGGAGATTTTGAGAAAATGAACCGACGACATTTTGACGTAGAGGAGGCTAGGAAGAACATGACAGACAGCACTTTCACTCACTAGGGATATAGAACTACCTAAAAGAACCTACCTAACAGCAAAACCTTGGGACGACCACTCCTTCTTCTCTCTTCTCTTCTAGCCTGGCCTTCCTTCTTGGATGCCTTGGATGAGTGGAATGGGAGGAGAGGAATGAGAGGGGGTGGTATTTATAGGAGGAGGGGAAGTATAGGATGAGGACATGTGTCCCCCGAGGTGGCACGATCCTGGGCTGCCTCCCCTGGATGTGGGACAAGTGTCCCTAGTGGATAGACATTGCCTAGATGTGGGACAAGTGTCCATTTCTAAGAGATTCCAGGAGTTTCTTGGTTTTTCTAGGATTTTTATATTTTATTTCACTTAACCCCCTAGCTTTTCTATCTTTAGCATTTTTACTTTTGACTTTTAGAAATTGGAGATATGTCCATTCCTAACCCCTCGATCGGCTGTTCAGGTTCCGATCAGTGTATCTCTGGGGGTCGGTAGAAATTATATCAGGGTCCCCAAAAAATTAACATTTGCATGAAAACCCCATATTTTTATAATTGTAGATATGCCCCTCTTATTTACATTTATACTTTTTTCTTTTTATTTAATCTCGGGTTCAGTGTGAACAGGGATATATCCATATCCCCATCCTTTTCCTTTACCAATATGCTTACCTTTAGTAGTATCCTTTAGTAATATCATTACTATTTATCTTTAGTATTATCCTTTACCAATAGCAGTATCCTTTAGCACATTTTTAATCACAGCTTAGATAGATCCAGATTTACTTAATCTCTCCATCTGCGCACAAACTGCATTACGTTTTCTCGATCGTTTCTTACTTATTTATCATTTTATACCTTGGGGTATTACATGCCAAGATGTCAATTGGATCTCGATCCCCCTAGGAGTTTGCCGGAAACTTCCAATTCACATGCTAGATGGTGTCATGTGTCTTGCGAGAAATTAGTGGGATAAAATTGAGATTAAAGTCCATGTCTTAATTTTCTACGAATCCAAAAGTCTGCATGTTGTTTATTATTTCTACATCTTTATTTTCAGAAAAATGTCGTTTGCAAATCCACTCCGTAGCATATTAGATGCCAATCGTCTCACTGGTCCTAACTACATTGATTGGCTTCAGAACCTAAGAATTGTTCTTACGGCGGAGAAAATTGCATATGTCCTTGATGAGATTGTGTCCGAGCCAGTGGTAGGGGCTAGTGAGCAAGTTGTTTCTCACTATAAGAAGTATAAGGAGGACTCGGTTCTTTCTCAATGTTATATGTTAGCCTCCATGACTCTTGAGCTGCAAAGACAGCATAAAAAGATGGATGCTCAATCCATCATGTTGCATCTCCACACCTTGTTTGAGGAGTAATGATGGACTCAAAGATACAAGATATCAAAGAGTCTGTTCAGGATGAGGATGACAAAAGGGGCATCGGTTCAGAACCATGTTCTAAAGATGGTTGAGTGGATCGAGAAGCTCACAGGTTTAGGACTTGTCCTAGAGGGTGACCTATGCGTGGATCTCATACTTCAATCCCTTCTAGATTCCTTTTCACAGTTCATTATGAATTTCAATATGAACAAAATAGTGGCAACCCTGCCTGAGCTCCTTAATATGTTGAGGGAAGCTGAGGGTTCCATTAAGAGGGAGAAGTCAATTCTCCATGCTGATGAGATCAACAAGAAGAGGAAGGCATGGAAAACCCTTAAGAAGGGCAAAAGTAAAGGCAACAAAGCGGGCAAGGCAAAGGTTGCCAAGAAAGACCTGGCCAAAGATAAAAGGAAAGTGCTTCCACTGCAACAAGGATGGGCATGAGAAGAGGAATTGCAAGGAATACCTTGCAGAAAAGGCAAAGGAGAAGCTTGGAGAAGCTTCAAGTATATTCATGATTGATCTCCATTTGTTAGAAAATTATGATAATGCATGGGTATTAGATACTGTATGTACATCTCATATTTGCAATTCGTTGCAGGTTCTGACAAAGTGTAGGAGACTGGCAAAGGGCAAGGTTGACTTAATAATGGAGAACGATGCAAAAGTTGCTGATGTTGCTGTTGGAGAAGTCAACCTGCTACTACCTTATAGAGCTGCACTTGTATTGGATACATGTTACTTTGTTCCTACTATCATTAAAAACATCATTTCCGTTTCATGTTTGACTAAAAATGGATATAAGTTTGTTTTTTAGAACAATGGTTATTCACTGATTTTAGATGATGAGATCATTAGTAAAGGAACATTGATCAATAGTTTGTTCACATTAGATCTTGCTTCTCATGTCATAAATGTTAGTATGTCTAAAATAAAGAGAGATGAGGTGAACGAGGCTTACCTATGGCACTGTAGACTAGGTCATATCCATGAGGGTAGAATTCAAAGGTTGCTAGAGGATGGTTATTTAGATCCATTTGATTATGAATCATATGCAACCAGTGAATCTTGCCTTCAAGAAAAATTGACCAACTCTTCATTTAGTGAAACTGGAGAGAGAGCTTCTAAGTTACTAGAACTCATACATACTGATGTATGTGGACCTATGTCCATACAAGCCAGAGGTGGATATTCTTACTTCATTACATTCACTGATGACTTCTCAAGGTATGGACATGTGTACTTAATGAAGTACAAGTCTGAGGCCTTTGCAAATTTCAGAGAATATAAGAATGAAGTAGAAAATCAGACTGGAAAAGAGTATCAAGATTCTTCATTCAGATCGAGGAGGAGAGTACTTGAGTACAGAGTTCATCCAATTTCTGAAGGACCATGGGATTCTATCACAATGGACTCCTCCTCATATACCTCGGCTCAATGGTGTATCGAAAAGGAGGAATCACACATTGTTGGATATGGTGTGATCCATGATGAGTTTGGCCAACCTACCCATGTCATTTTGGGGATATGCCCTAGAGACCGCAACTTAACTTCTGAACAGAGTTCCAACTAAGACAGTAGTGTCTACTCCATATGAGATATGGAAAGGGAAGAAGCCTGATCTTAAAGTTATTAAGATTTGGGGCTGGCCTGCCCACATTAAGAGACACAATCCCGATAAGTTGGAATCAAGATCAGAACAGTACATATTCGTAGGATACCCGAAGGAAACTTGTGGGTATTACTTCTATCACCCTAAGGACCAAAAGGTCTTTGTTGCCAAGAGAGCAATGTTTCTTGATAAGGAACACATTCTTGGTGGGAACAGTGGAAGCGTGATAGAATTGAGCGAGGTTGGAGAACCTAGCTCAAGCGCCATTCTGCAAGAAGAGTCTATTCAGGTACCTATCACACAAAATCCAATTTTGTGTAGGTCAAGTAGAGTTCCTATCCCTCCTGAAAGATATGTGGGACATATCATGTCACGCCCCGATATTTAGCAGCGGAATAAATACCGGGAGACGTGAACGATACAAATAGACGTATCACAGTTGAGTAACGCAGAGTAACAATTACATATAACCACACTTTTGAGACCTTAATAACGTCATCAAAGGTACTCTTTATTCCATTTCAATCCACTAGTTACAACCTTACATAAGAAGGACTCACTGAAAAGGGTTCATTATTCAAATGAAAATGTTTCTCTAATACTTCGACTACTCAACAGCTATTCCTAGACTATCAACTGTCATATGGCGGGTGCTCATCACTCTTGTCCGGCCCCATCGGATTGCACTGGTTCCTCATCACTACCTAAAAAGGGCAGGATGATAGGGTGAGCGAACTAGCTCAGTAGGATTTACATCTCAATATTGTGCGGGCACTAATATACGTGATTAACATTTAATTAGGCAAGATATGAACATGTATTTGATGACAATGCATGCAATACTACCAGATTGAATAGCAGAGTAGATCGGATATCATATCAGATCAAATGTCGAGTTGTATATACAATGAACAGATATTTCAAGAGTAGAACCTTATCAAAAGAGATTGGCCATATTCATACAGATATCATGCGTTCACATGATCAGACGTATCATATCGAATCTTATCATATCAGATCAAATCAAACTTATCATATCAAACAAAGGCACAATTTTCACAACTCTTGCATATAGTATCAGTGCCATGCCACGCACCACAAGTCCATACTCCCGCGGTTAATAAGTACATTGGGGCGCTCCTCCCCGGGACCAGACAGGGCCCCTATTGCGCAGGCATTGGTCAAATGGACCGAAGTCCCATTGTGCCGAACAAACATATTCATATTATGGCCACAGAGTTTCAATGACAAGCTTATAGTAAAAGGAACACGATCATTCATAGAGTCAAGGTATGACAATTAGCTCAAGAGAACAAAAGGACAGTATAACGATGTATCTTATGTTTCATAATTCGTTAATGTCTTGAAATGAAGATGTTTCTAAAAACAGATCGTATGCAGGACATGTGCTTTATATCTCCAGGGTACTTCATGGTACAACCAGCTCGGCCTCTATGTGGAAATCCATAGAGAGCGGGGACTTACGGAGGTCTTAAGGAAAAGATCGCTAGTCTACCAATTCAGAATAACCGGCAGAGAGCTCCCATTTCCCCAAGAAGGGTGTGCCTATTCGTGCAAGTGTGTAAGTGACGAGTCACGGATCTTTCCTAGCATGTATGCATATGGACAAATAATTAATTGAACACCGGAAAGCATGTAACTATTGAAACTCATATGCAAATCATGATATTAACTTCAATAACAAATCCATACTAACATGTATCCATCCCCATATTCACATCATATTCTTATCATATCAATTGACAATAAGTAAGATCACAAGATAATCCAATGGACATAAGATCAATCACAATTACACATTAGAATCGTATTCATATCATTACCATTTTTTTCAATGGGTTGATTTCTTTTAGGTCCATGCATACTATATAACATCATGCACATGCTAGTAGACACCATGTAATGATCAGACCCAAGACATGTATTATTTTTGCAAAGGTAGTGTCGACACACCCCTTCCTGGTGTCGACACAATGCTTCAAACACAAGGCAAAATAATGAAGAACTGGTCAAGTAGTGTCGACACTAGATCAAGTAGTGTCGACACTAGAGACCTTCCCAGAAAACATGTTGTGCCAGTATGGGACAGTGTGTCGACACTAGATCAAGTAGTTTCGACACTAGAGCCCTTCCCAAAATATCTTTTGGGCTAATTTGGGATAGTGTGTCGACACTAGATCAAGTAGTGTCGACACTAGAGGCCTTCCCAGAAAACATATAGGTCAAGTGTAATCCGAAAACACGTCTCATGCGGCGATTTACTTACCTCACTTATAAATCTCTAACGAATGACTTTTAGACAAAACATTCAACACAAAATATGACGAGGACAACTAATAGAAGAACTTTTATGTTGGGGGTTTGATCTAATTCTGTCTAGAATCCCGAGAAAACATATGAAGAACATAAAGCTAAGTGCAGCCCAAAATCGCAGTGTCATGCAGTAACTCTCTTACCATGCTTATAACTCTCTAACAATAGACTTTTGGACAAAATGTCCAACATAAAAGATGATCATGACTACAAGTAGAAGAACTTTTATGAAGGAAGTTTAGTCTAATTTGGTGTCAAATCATGTACATAATGAGAAGAACGGGAAAAGCCCTAACTGCGCGAGACTTAGGGACAACTACAAATACATAATGTATACTCCATGAAAATTAGTCAAACCAAGTGCAAATGAACCTAGACTCGAAGATCTACATGATGGTGTTGGTTTTCTTTAATCTTGGCCCGAGAACACCTACCTTTGAATGCTAATAACTCTCTGCAGATTTCTGGGTTGATGCAGAGCGAGGTTGAGGAAGACCACGTTTTCCCCAGCCGTTCTCCACTCCTCCAGCGCCCCAAACTTGCTGCTCATGACCCCAACTTGTTGATAAACCTTCCCCAAGAGTTTAAGGATGAGTTCTTATAGATTTAGGGTTCTAATTCATGTCCCAATGGGACTAGGAAAGGGGCTGCGAATTCTGCTTCCCACTTTCCAAAATCTGGGATTCTCTCACCCAAAGGAGGTAGCTAAGGTTTAGGAAACCACCTCTTAGGGTTGGGTCCGGTTTTAGCTTACCTTACATGACTAATCACCCTAATTTTAACCCTAAATTACCCTCCCTAATTATTACATAATTACATACACGAATTTCTGGGTATTTTCTTGTCCAAATTTTTATCCTTAGGCCAAATGTGCTCCATTGGCCCAATATTGTTAATGTGTTATTAATACATAATGTTGTAAGTCTCTCCAACATGTTTATTTAATTTATGGTTGGGTTATTTTTCCTTGTTAACAACATTCCGACTTAGTTTCCTAATTTGGGTAACTTGGTCACATGTGACATATACTCGGCCAATCAGATTTTCCGTTGCACGAATTCCTTCCTGGAACTCTTAGGGATAATATTTAAAGTTGGTTTATAATTTTTACGGAATTTTCCGATGTGTTTTCTCACGTACGATAGTGGTACGTAAGTTCTATTATTCCGATAATACTGAAGTTATTTATTTACTAATTCATACTTGCATTTGTTCATGGGTCTTACGTTGTCCATTGATCTGATTTCTTTTATGGACTATCCCCACATATTGTTTGGAGTCCACCATAAATTTCTCATTTAGTTTATGATCTCATTTTATACACCTGATAATGGGTTGTCCAACTCATTTCCTAATTACGATAATAAGTCGCAATAATTCTTAAACATACCCCAAATGAATTTTATTGACCCAAATTTCTTGATTGGTCATTAGAGGATATTATTTGAAGTCCATCTATAATTTTTATTTAATTTTCTGGCTCCTCTAGGTATGTGTGATAATGATTTCCCGACTTATTCCCTGATTACGACACTCAGTTGTAAAACACCTTAAACTTGGACCATTTGATTTTCCTTTGCATGAATTTCTTTGTGGGTCATTAGGGAGTATTATTTAGAGTTGAACTATGATTTTTTATGAAATTTTCTAATGACTTTTTGTATGTATGATAATGACACGTGCATTTTTTGCTATTGCACAAATATTGAATTTATCGTTTTCGATTTATTTCTAATTTTCCAATTACCGAATTTTCGGGGTGTTACATATCAAGGGACAGGATTCCGAGGATATTGATCCTCAAACCTACGAGGAGGCTATCACGAGCATAGACTCTAGGAAATGGCAAGAGGCCATGAATTCTGAGATGGATTCCATGTACTCCAACTAGGTTTGGAATCTAGTTGATGAATCTGAGGGTATTGTACCCATTGGGTGCAAATGGATCTTCAAGAAGAAGATTAGAGTAGATGGAAAGGTAGAGACCTTTAAGGCAAGGCTTGTGGCAAAAAGATATCGTCAAAGGCAAGATATTGACTATGATGAAACCTTCTCTCCCGTCGCCATTCTAAAATCTATCAGAATTTTATTGGCCATTGCAGTATACCATGACTATGAGATCTGGTAGATGGATGTAAAAATTGCATTCTTCAATGGCAACCTCGAGGAAGATGTGTATATAATACATCCTGAGAGATTTCTTTCCGAGGTTGCTCCTGATTACCGTCAGCGTTGCTCCTTCGGGGCTACTGCCGTTGTCGCTGCTACTAGGTTGTAGCTGATGCTACTCTTATAGGGCCGCTATCATCGCTACTAATGTCGGGCTGCCACCGCTGCCGCACTACCTAGCCAGGGGTCGGCCACCCCAAACACATAGTCGAAATCGCGACGGGTCAGGATGTCACATTTAAATCATGACGGGTATGTCCGTTGCAATTAAAAGGTGACATCCCTGCATACGACGCACGACGCACATGCAGACGCGCACCCAGAGAAGCGGCATCCAAAATACGACGACCGGGATGGTCGCATTTCCAAAACGCGACGCATGTGTTGGTCGCATTTCTAGAAGTCGCTCCAGAGGTTGGTTGGGCTCGGATCTCTGACCCCCCAACCCTATACAACCTATGCAAACCATCCTAAACACCACCATATGGCCATACACTAGCCACCAAACCCATAAACTATAATCTGAAAAGTCGCGACGTTACACAGTTATTCTGAGTTGATGAGGAAATGGTATGTCTTGACAAAGTATGACAAAAGTCATACTAAGATTGGTATAATGTGCAAGTGGCCAACTTCTATGGGTGACTATATTGCTATGAGGATTGAAGATGATGAGACGGTTGAAAGTATGTTCAATTTGTATCATTTACATGTCTCTACTATACAATTATATTTGAAGAAGGAAGATGTAGATAATATACTTAGTCAGAGCAACGATGAGGTGCAATCACACGACCAAACTATGAACAACATGCCTACTCAAGGTTGTGAGTATCATCAACCAGTTGAAGTTCTCACACTAATATATTTGATGCAAATGAAGGTGAGAACTCACCACAGATTGTAGTCTGCCAATGAGAAGGAAGTACAGTACGAATCTTATGCCTACGGTCTATCTGCAGACTACAATATATGGTGAGTTGTCACCATCATTTGCATAAAATATATTCGTGTGTGATTAACTTTTGGCTAGTCTATTAATTTCCCATTGAAGGTCTGCACCTATTTGCAATGTTGCTGACTATGAAGGTGACCCTTCACAATATCTTTTCACGCCACTCGCTGAGCCTTTATATGCTCTTTACAGTGGAAGTTCATCAGGGTTATGACATACCATCCTCCTCATAACATATCTTAAGGCATTCACTATAAGATATCATAAACTTTTTGCCATATATTTTGCATTTAGGTATCATGTGGCAGAGGAACATATGATTGAGGATGATGAAGAAGTTAAAATACTTCCACAAGAAGATGCAGATGATAATGAGAATGTGGATGAGGGAGATGATGAGCCGTTATTTGATATTGCTAGGTTTAACAATGCAGAACTTGAATATTACATAGAACCTCCAGATATATTCACTTTTTATGAATGGATAGATGAAACGATATTAATAAATTCTCATGAAAGGATTGATGTATCTTGTACTTCATATGGTGAAGAGCCTTACGTGGGATAGGTTTTCGCAAATAAGAAGAATTTTATATATGCATTGTAAAAATTATTAGTTGAACATAGTATTCAATATAAGGTGACAAAAAGTCACACAAAGATGTTTACAGCTCAATGCATCCATGATACCTATGTATGGAGGGTTCATGCATTAGTAATAAAAAAGTTTGAATATTTTTAGATCAAGAAGTATGTCGGGCCTTATAAATGTGTTAACCAATACTGTGAAGTTCCAATTGTTAGTGCATTTCTTGTTTTGTTCAAAGGCTGATTTTGTCAACTGTGAAGATGAAGTTAGCAATTACACCATAGGAGATTGCAAGAAAAATACTGGAGGAATATCATGTTAAATTTTCATATAAGAAAGCATGGGTTACTCCAAGGTGAAATTAATTTACTTATTATGTAACCATTTAATTTTAGAAATTATGTTAACTTACAATCAATTATATGTGGGATGTTTTGAGATAAGAGATAAACAACCCACAACATATTTTGAGGCTATACAAATCGGAGCTTGATCATCAGGTTGACTATCAGATAAATGTCGCAAAATCTAACTACATATAATATCCCTTAATGCTGCATTACACTTACATTATATAACATGTTAGGTAGGAGCCATACAATTTAGACATATTGCCAACATTACCAGTAGTTTCTAGAGAGGGGTCTGACCTTTGGGTGTCTAGGGCTCCTCTTATTTATTTTGCCATTGTTAAGATGCATGTCCCAGATAGAGTACTTAAATAGTTTGGTAGAGCACAACCTATTCTCAATGTTGTTGATCCATTACATCATGTCACATGAAAGAGATGTGGGCACATTGATTGGACTACATATTTCACACATTTTGTACAAATGTGGGATGCTTGGAGAAATTAAATTATATCTGCCATAAACAGATCACTTGACATTGGTATGGAGGACTATATATCTTGGTATTGGTCTATCACTAGATGGTTCATTGGTTGGCCACAGTTCGATTATGATATGCATTATGAGTCACACGACCACATATAGATGAGTTTGGTGGAAGCTATGAGACATCTACATATGATGGTTTCTAAGGGCCTTCGAGATGATACATTATCAGACTATACGAACTCTATATGTATAGTCATGCAGTCATACCTTCCGTGTATTATCTTAGGTTCAACAAACATATTCATCTACCCAAGATGCAGACCTTTAGAGCCATACGTAGGATTCTCATAGTAGCTAGATGATGCATTTCCATCTTCGTTTTCTCCCTATAATATGACATTTTCATAGTCATCTCTGTATGATGCAGGAGCTTCACATATACTGATAAATGAGATGATGCATGTAGATGAGATAACACTCTTATAGTCACTAGAATCCACAATTGGCTCATATCTTCAATGACGTCATAGAGGTTTGGTTAGCACCAATAGAGCATAGTCAGTTCGAGTTACTTGGAGACACATTAGGTATGATATCAGAGCATATATATTCCGAGACAACATTGTCACATTTAGTTGATAGTATCTTGTGCCTGAGACACAGCCACAAACACGGTCAGAGATAGGGGTTAATGCTCAGAGTGAGGTACAGGAGCAGCGTCATGGTTGTGGTTGAGGATCTAGAAAGGACAAGAAGAGATAGTTTCCATAGTTTTTTGACGTATATGCTTCTCATGTACTAGATGATTTTGTTGTATTCTTGATTTCATAGGTTATTTTAATGTATTTATAGTTTCATAGGTTATTTTGATATATTTGTAGTTTGGCAGGTTCTTTTGATGTACTTGTGATTTGACATTATTTTGATGTACTTGTGTTTGAACATGTTAAATATAAATAGGTGTTGAACAAGTTGGACATGTTAATTGTGGTTTGTCATGTTAATCGAGTCCTCTGAGGAAAGGAAACTCTTTTTTTTTTGGGCTTGGAAATGGTGTTGCCGTTAAGTTGAACTTAGTCTGAGTGATTTGCCGCCATTCATCATCCTGCAATTGACACAAGAGACTCACAAAACTTGATTAAGGGCCTCTTGATAACACTTAATAGGCATCTAATGTCTGAAGTGGTTAATTTTTAAGATTTTAGATTGTTTGAGAAAATATTAAGATAATATTTTATTTAATCACTTAAATATGAAAAAATATTTAATTTTTAAGTTGGGGAAATCACCTTTTTTCTGGATTGTCAACCTTCTCAACTTGGTCGGTGATTGGCGACCCCGCCGCCGACGACCGCCATCGCCAGATTTCAATGACCGATTACCGGATTCCAGCTGGTCACCGGCAGTCATCACTAGATTTCGGCCCAGCTACTGTGCCGGTGACCGGTTGGAATCCGATGACTATCTCCGGAATCCGACTGCTACCGGTCATCGTCAGTGTAACGTTGTGGTCGTTCGGGTCCGTGTTTATTAATTTTGGTGTGGTGTTCATGACCAATGTAGGGTCATTGAGCCTTGGTCGTGGTTCCCGTGTGTTGTGTGGGTGTTGTGGGCTAGAGGTTTTAGCCCAAACAGCCCACAGGTTCACTGGTTGTGAACGCGATAGGGTGAGACGTCGCATTCTGAACGCGACGGTCTCATGTGTCGCGTTCTCCACACCACCTTTGTGACGGGTGGCATGGAAAGTTTTCAGAAGGCGACGGTTAGGTGCATCGCATTCTGAAGGTGAAAGGATGCTACGTCGCGTTCTGGTTTCTGGTTGGGATAAGTTTGGCCCTCCGGCCAAACAGAGCAGGAAGCTTTGTTCACTGGGGAGAGGGCTGTTGCAGTGATTTCCAGCAACGTCGGCTTTAGAGCTCATGTTTTGACGTGGTTTTTCCGCGTAGAAGCTGCTCGGGGCGTGGAGAGCACCGATTGAGCCTCGTTCTGCGAGTTCTTTTTGTTGGTAGGGACTTTCCTTATTTTATTGCATTATTAGATCATTTTAAAGTAAGTTGAATGTGTATAGATGTGGTGTTGTGTTTCCTGTACAGTTTATGTGATTTGTAGAAGCTTGGTAAGCTTGGAACTGTGGTTTTGAACTGGTTTCTATGTGAAAATCAGAGTGCAGGGTTTCTGTCTGAGAAGGCGACGGATCAGGCTGTCGCATTCAAGTTGCGACGTTTGGCCCCGTCGCGTTCTTGTTTGTGAACGCAGCCTGTCGAGCCGTCACGTTCTTAACGTGATGGTAGACGTCGTCGCATTCTGGTGTGTGATCGCGGTTTTTCGGGCCATCGCATTCTTAACGCGACAGTAGCCCACGTCGCGTTCTATTGTCTGAGATAAGTTGTTGGGCTTTGGGCAAAGAAGGTCCTGTGTGGACCTAGCTCAGGTTGTTTTAAGATATTTTAAGTTATTTTAAATGGATTTATGATTAGTAAAGCATGTTTAAGTTAATGGATTAGTTGGTGGCTAATGAGTGAGTAATGTTAACGATTACATTAGTTACGTTAATTATGTTATAAATGTTATGTGATTCATATGTGTGGTTTATGTGCATTGTGGTGTGTTGCTATGGAGGCCATGAGATGGCCGATGACATGCAAGGTTATAATGTGGATCCCGTGTTTGATGGTGTGTAGTTGCTTGGAGGTCATGTGGTGACCAGTGACGAGCTGATTATGCTTTGTGTATCGTGGTATAAGTTTTATGGTTGTGTTAAGTAATCGATATGATTTGTGTGCTTGTCGAGTTTGGTGGTTCGGCGCCTATTTTGGAATTGCCTCTCCAGTCAGGTACCCCAGGTTTTGTATGAGCCAAACACGTTAGTGCTCGGGGTTTGTCCCAGTACTGTGTGTACCGTCGAGGTCTGTGTTGTCTTCTCGGACACCCTCACTCTTGTGTTGTGTTTGAGTTGTAATTCCGGCTGAGGGAAAGATGACAGAGGGCAGCGACTTGTGTTTGTGGGTGTGCGGTCGCTTGTAGCGCGCTCGTGGTTGGGGTTACAGACACTAGTAGATGTACTGAGCCCCAGCTAGTCCTGTTTTCCAGTGCCTCACTTTAGGGAGCTTAGGCCAGAGTCCCTAAAGGTGTTAGGCATGGGCTTGTAGCTGTGTGGTCTGCAGGTGTGGTGTTGGTTGGTCTCCACTATTCTTTGGCTTTACCGTGTGGTTGTGGAGCAGCAGTTGTACCTTTCGTCCGTGACTGCGAGACTAAGAGGTAGTTCTTGTGCTGTGTTGTCCGAGTTGGATACTGGTGTCATGAACCAGTAGTCCATTCCCATGTGGTGGTGTCATTCTTTCCGGCTCGTGCTTTGCCAGTGGTTGTGGCTTGTGAGTGGTGACTCACCAGTTGTGGTTTGTGACCATTTGTTGTGTGTCATGCTGATGGCACAGTGACATTTGTGATTTTGTTGTGGTATCTTGTGGCTTCAGGTACCTATACCCTGTGTGAGTTGTTGGTTGTTGTGGCATGCAGTGTGCTAGCCTTTTCAGGTGTTGAGATGGACCGGTTTCTGTGAGGGTCGCGTTGTGTGACCTACCACTTGTAGTGTTGCACCCTTATGAGGGTAGTTCTCCGATGTGTTGTTATCGTGGGTATTGTGATGGGCTAACCTTGTTATTAGTCATGTTACCTTTCGTTGGTTGTTGGCCTGTATGGCCTTACTTCATTTGTTTGTTCTATGGGGGATTGACCCCTTATTGTTAGTCACCTTACTGTTTGTTAGTGGTTGGCCTATATGGCCCGAGGCTTGGTGGTTTCAGTTGTTGTGGTGGACTAGTGTGTCTACACTAGTCATGTTGCTTCTCTTATTTCCTGTAGTCATGGTGGCTAATGTGGTTACGTTTAATGCAGTTTAATTATGTTTTATTGTTAGCACATTTTATTTCCGTAGTGCTTCAGTTAGTGCTACCAGTGAAACCGTTAGGGGTTGAGGACTTGGTTCCTTCTTTCAGTTGTTGGTTGTGGTTGTTTTTGGGAGGTTCCTACTGAGCCTGTGACTTATTGATGCTCACTCCCCTACAGTTCTTTTCAGGGCTTGCTGTGTGTTTGGCTTGTAGTAGCGTTGTGGCAGACTTGTACCACCAAAAACTGAGTTGTAGTTGTGTATAGTGTGAGCTTTGCTCCCTCGGGGTATGCCCCAGGTAGTTGTACTTTTCTCTTAAACATGTAATAATGTATTGGGACAATGTAATTGTGGAAATGAGTATAGATACATGTACTTTCTTGTATATTATACTCTTGTGGTTGTCTTTTATATTCTTACTAGACACTTGTGTGAGTTATCCCTTGCGAGACTTCGGTCCGATCGCAGAAGGCGGACTTGGATATGGAGCCTTATTAGGCACAAATATCCAGGGTCGCTACAGTTGGTATCAGAGCTTGGTCTAGTTAGAATATGAAAAGATATTAAGGTTACAATGTCCCAAGACATGGTTTAATGTCCACTGTTGGTAGTAAGTCTGTGGTTTTGTGTGATTTTCAGTGTGGTTTTCACGTGAGTTTTTAGTATGAATTGTGTGTACAGTTGGATTTTCAGTTGTGGAGAATTGAGAGAATGGTAAGTTTAGCTGTGATATTCAGTAAAGAAAAAGTTATGTTCTGAGATGAGTATGATTTAGTGTGATGATGGTATTTTAGCAAGGTAGAGAATCAGCAGAGAGGTATAAGGTAATAGTTGTGGATATGTATAAGAGGAAGTTTTTGCAGAAATAGCTATGTAATAGAGTTACAGCGGGAACAATGTCGTATTAAAGAGCAGTATGTGTTAAAGATTGGCAAATGTAAGGATTACGATTGAGGAAGTTAGCAAAGTTGTTATGTTTGAGATTTGTGTCAGTAAGTGTTAAGAAATTGTTTGGATGACAATGTGGTTGGTGATATAGAAGATTTTGAATGGTTAAGTTGGTCAGATCAGTTTCAGAAAAGATATTAGTAAGCAGAGGAGCAGTGATTTGTGACAACAGAGTTAAACGTATTTTGTGATTAGAAACGGTTATAGCAGAGAAAGTTTTAGAGTAATGTTATTATAAGTGATAGTGGTAATAGAAATTGATATAAATATTAGTATAAGTATGTGCAAAGATGAGCAGTTCGGTTTAGAGAGAGTGAAAGGAGATCAGTGTTTAGCTAAATTTTCTGCGAAATTTTGAAGTAAAGACATTCAATTGGTAAGTGGCAGTTGTGAAGATTCAATAGAAGAATTTCTCTGCAAATTGTAGTGTTAAAGATCAGATCAATAATATTTAGCAATTGTGGTCAATAATGAAAAAGAGAGAAGAGTTAGTTGAGAAATTGATAAAGGGATGTTAGGTTGAGCAGAACAGAAAGGCAGATTGTGAAAGAATTAAAGTAAAGGCTTGAATGAATTAATGAATAAGTTGTAACAGTAGTGTTTTCAGTTTTTAAGAATAAAGCAGTTATGGTAAAGTAATTGGAAAGGCAGACGTTGAGATTATAAAGCAACAGTGTGAAATAGAGAAATCAGGCAGAGCAGATTACGGTAATTAAAGAAATGGGTATTCGAATTCTGATTCTGGCAGGGTTTCAGTGAAAGGTAAATGTGTGTTAAGAAAGTCACAGTGTAAGTAATACAGTGGGATTAGTTAGATAGTGGAATAATTAGAGGGAAGTCTTTTGCAGAGATGGTATTATACTTGATATGATTGTCAATACAGTTTAAGCAATACCCTCTCAACTGCTTCCACTGTGTGGGTCGTTGCTATGCTCTTCACCTTGACTATCCGCCCTTGGAAGGGGAATTTCAAGCATTGGTGTGCCGTGGAAGGCACTGCCCCTAGTGACTCAATCCACGGGTGCCCTAAGATGGCCTTGTAAGTGTGATCAATATTCAGCACATAAAACTCCACTGACATGACGAGTGGTCCCAATTCTATTTGCAACGTGATAACCCCATGACAGGCACGCCGGGAATTGTCATAGGCAGCTATAGTGGTGGGGGTAGGCTGCAGCTGGCGTTCTGAGATGTTGCAGGCTCTTAGGGTGCTCAGTGGACAAACATTGATTGAGGCTCCTGTATCCACTAGCGCTGCGTCAATGGCCACTTTATTTATGGTGAGTGTTACACATAAAGGCATCTTTCTGGCTTCAGGGGTAGCTAGCTCACCATCAGAAAAGGTAATAGTGGGTCCCCTGTTCACAATTGAAAGTACAGAAGGCAGATTATCAGGGTTCATGTCTTCACTGACCATGACCCTCTGTAGGAAGGCCCTTAGGGCATCTTGATGATTTTGTGACCTTTTGATTAGCTCTAATATAGAGATTTTGGCGGGGGTCTGATCCAAATGCTTCAAAATATTATATTGGGTCCCCGGGACCGGATCTATTTCTTCCATATCTGGCTGTTGTTGGGTGCTGGATTGCTGTGCTGGTTGACCTGGCATGGGCACGGATGCATTAGGGTACATCCGATGGAACATCCGCCCGCTTCGCAGGGCAAGGTTATGGTGGAGTGGAGGAGGTGAGGTGTCAAGAATGGAGGGGTTGGCTAGTAATGGCGTTGGCGTAGGGGAGAAAGAGACGTTGCTAGGCGAAGGGATAATGGGTGATATGACAGAGGTGTTGTAAGATGGTGAGGTGATGGCGGCAACGGTGGGTGTAAAGGAGGGAAGAACAGTGGATGTAGGCGCGGGCGTAGTGGATGTGACATGGGATATTACCAGAAGCTGGCCCACTTCGTGTTCATCGTCGAAGGCCCATTGAGCTTCTGGTGGTGGGTGGTGGATGACAGGGTTAACATGTGCGGGTGGGGGAGGTGGTGGAGCAGGTTGGGGGTTTGGAGCAGGCTGATGTTGTGGCATGGGATTGCGGATTATGCCAAGGTCATTTGTCGGCTACTGTTGTTGTTGCTGTTGCTGGTACTGCTGTTGGAAGGGTTGGAACTGCTGTTGTTGTTGTTATTGCTACGGCTGCTGTCGCCTCTGTTGTTGCTGTTGTTGCCTCTGACCCTGTTGGTCCCTCAATGTCTGGATTAGCCTCTTCATTTCTGCCCAATCAATTTGGTTCTACTCATGAAGATCATACATTATGTCCCAGAATTGGAAACAATCCGACACATTGTGGCCTGGATGGCGATGATAGACACAATACTTTGTTTGATCCGCCGCCATATTCCAATTTGCCTTTTCAGGAGGGAGTCTAAGGGCATTCAAGGACATGAGGGCTGCAAAGACATCGGCCAAAGACTCAAGCAGAGGGGGGTATTGGGCTCTTTTGGGTCCATTGGGCTTTCTGGGGGCGTAGCCATTTTGAGGCGGAGGAACTTGGGAATATTGGCATTGATCTTGCGGAGGGTTCTGACCTTGAGGAGGTTGTTGTCTATTGTTGTTCCACGGCTGCTGAGGTTGCTGAGTGTATGGAGCCCTATCTACCGGGCCTTGGGGGTTACTAACGGCACCCACTTGCTCATTGGTCTGGATCCCTTCGGAACTGGGCCTTGCGGCTTCTTGGTGTAACGGGCCTTAGGGGTCTCAAACATAGAATGTATAGGCGAGTCCTTGAGTTGGGTCTGAATGAAACGGGCTCGGCTATATAGCTGGTGCATGGTAGTAATGTCGTTCATGGCCAAGATGGCTCGGTAGGGTGGGGTAGCATTGGAGATAAAGAGCTTACTTTCTCCTCCTCCGGCATAGGGCAGCGGACCTTGGCAGCAATGACGCCACCGGTCAGCATAGGTCGAGAAACTCCTCTTCAGGCTTATCTTTTCAAAAATAGATCCACAAAGGTTTCGGGTCCAAACACGATCTTGGAATTGCTGCAAGAACCTCTCTTGTACAATCGGAAATCTTCGGCCTTCTTCGGGGGGCAAAGAGTAAAAACCCATTCTAGAGCATGACATCTAAGGATTTCTGAAAAGTATTGCCATGAGATGGCGGTCTACTTGGCAGTGCAGATTCATACAACAAAATCCTTTAATTGAACATATGGGTCCCCTACCCTAGAGTATCGCCGGGTAAACAGGAGCTCTGACTGGGGTGGTACCCGAAGTTATTGGAAACAATGGGAGAGCAATATCGGCTACTTGCGAAGGATCAATTTGCCACTGCTCCTGAGATCATGTAGCTCCTTTTTCAACTTGTCCACTCCGCAAAGAAGTCAAGGGGGTTTGAGCATGATGGCAGAAGAAAAACAAGGGGAGCGAGGATTGCTCAAAAGTGATGAACGTCCATACCATTGTACTTTTAAATTAATTACTTGCCTTTTTGGTGATAAACAAACCATGTCAAAAGTTTCTTAACCTTGTTTATCTCCTCATAAGCACAGGAATTACCCAAAGAAAGTCAAGCATTTGTGGTTAAGTCTTACATACATCTTTTTCAGAAGAATCGTAACGACTTCTTCAGAAGTTATAACGACTTGCTCATATAACGACTCTGTAAGTTATCGTAACGACTTCTTCAGAAGTTATAACGACTTGCTCATTATAACGACTCTGTAAGTTATCGTAACGACTTCTTCAGAAGTTATAACGACTTGCTCATTATAACGACTCTGTAAGTTATCGTAACGACTTCTTCAGAAGTTATAACGACTTGCTCGTCATAACGACTCTGTAAGTTGTCATAACGATTTCTTTAGAAAGTACAACGACTTGCCATGTTTCATAAAAATAACGATTTCTTTAGAAAGTTACAACGACTTGCCATGTTTCATAACGATTTCTTTTATCATCTGTTATAGAACGACTTGGTTGTGGTAACGATTTCATAAGTTATCATAACGATTCTTATCAGTCTACAGCAACTTGATCATAACGATTCTATCAGATTTTCACAACGACTGCATAAGTCATGTTTCCATTAATTAAATGTTTTTCCTTGATTTAATCTACGTTGAATAGTCAAAGTCGCATCTCGTCTGATTGACTGCCATGCATTTAATAAAGACTGAACGTATCTCTGCATGGACACAGAACATATCTTCCATTCTGGTGTATTCTCTGCATGCATCTTTAGAACGATAAAGTATTACTACTATATTTGTGTCTATCTGCTTTGACGTTGATTGACATCTGGAGATAGTATAGCTGTCTACCATTAAAGCTCAACCTTGCAGAACCTTAAGGATGTACTATCCTACAACAACGGACACAGAAGGAACTACAAGCAAACTCAGAAGATCTTATCTCTTTGCGTGCTCCAAAGAACAAAAGACTGTTGACAGGAAGCTTCCACAAAACCTTCAGTCTAACGTACACCAAAGCTGTGAGACAACGGTCATCTCCTTGTCCTCATTCAAATCGGAGATACAAATACAAGATGAAGCTCGGAAGACAAATACAAAGAGAAAATTCAATTCATTGAAGAGCGGCTAGAACTCTGCAGCTTTCAAGTCTTCAAATTTTCTCTAGAGCCAGAAATTCAGTCTTTTCGATCTTGGCTCTTAGCTCCCTGTGCTGTGAGAAGAAAAATTAAGGAAGAGCTAGTTTAGTTCTGAGAGAGTGCACTTTGTGTAGATCTTCGTCTCTCAGTGCTTGTAGCTTCAGATTGAGTTTTGTAAAAGCTTGATCTAGGGGCTAGTCTTTTTCTCTCAAGAATTTTCCTGTATTCCCTTCGTGTGTGAAGGAAGACCTGGTGGTTTCCAGGGTGTGGTTTTCCCTCGTGTGAAGAAGACCTGGTGGTTCCAGGGTGGTGTTTTCCCTTCGTGCGTGAAGGAAGACCTGGTGTTGCCAGGGTGTTGTGTTCCCTTCAGGGGTGAAGGAAGACCAGCTAAGCTGGGTGGGTGTTTTTGTCCATAGGGGGACTGTACCCCAGTTAGTGAAATCCTGAGGGTTGCTCAGGGACTGGACGTAGGACTCCTAAGGAGAGGAGATCCGAACCAGGATAAATCTGTGTGTTGTGTGATTGTCTTCTTTGTGTGATTGTTGTTTTTACTAACCATTACTAATCCTTTCAAGAACTCTTTATGTTTGTTTGAGTTCAGGTTTTTATCAGATAAATTTTAAAGACCCATTCACCCCCCCTCTGGGTTAGCCAACCGGGCAACAAGTGGTATCAGAGCGAGTCTCTTCGACAAAGAACAAGATCCAACGATCTGAAGAGTAAAGATCCATGGCAGCCCAAGGTCACTTCGAAGGTCAGTCTGTCAACAGACCTCCTTTGTTCGACGGTGAAGATATACGTATTGGAAGACCAGGATGGAATACTTTCTACAAGGCCACGATTATCAAATCTGGTCAATAGTGGAAGAAGGTGATCTGGTCGTCACAAATGAGAAAGCACAATGGACAGATGAAGATAGAAAGAAAATCTCCTTGAACTGTAAAGCTAAGAGCATTCTATGTTGTGCTCTAAGCAAGAAGGAGTTCAACAGAGTTTCAGCATGCAAATCCTCCATGGAAATGTGGGAAAAGTTAAGGATTACATATGAAGGTACAGACAAAGTAAAGGAGACAAGAATCGACATTCTTGTCACTCAGTATGAAAGATTTCAAATGCAAACAGGTGAGTCTATTACCCAAATGTTTAGTAGATTTACTGACATCACTAATGGCCTAGCAAGTCTAGGAAAGTCATATGAGAATGCAGATATGGTAAGGAAGATTCTCAGATCCTTGCCATCTTCATGGACGGCAAAGGTCACAGCTATCGAAGAAGCTAATGATCTTAAGAGAATGTCAGTAGAAAAACTCATCGGGTCTCTCATGGCCCATGAAATAAACATGGAAAGACTAGGAGAATCCTCCAGTAGAAAGAAGCAGTCAAATGCGCTTAAAGCTAATGGGGACTCATCAGAAGAATCCTTAGATAACAGTGAAGATAGCAAAGATAGTGATGATGAAGAAGCCATGCTCTCAAGAAGATTGCAGAGAATCTTGGCAAAGAAGAAGAAGTTCCAGTCTGGTAGGAGGTACTTCAAGAAAAACAAAGATCTCAAGAGACCAGATGGAAAAGATCAGAAGAGGAATGAGCCACTTTGCTATGAATGCAAGAAACCTGGACATATCAAGGCAGACTGTCCAATGCTAAAGAAAAATGATCACAAGAAGAAGGACAGCTCCAAGAAGTTCAGAAGATTCAAAAAGAAAGCCATGGCAGCTGCATGGGACAACAGCAGCGACTCAGACAGTGAGTCAAGCTCCAGCAGTGAAGAAGAAGAAGCCAACCTGGCTCTTATGGCAAATACCGAGGATAAGGTAACATCTGATTCCTCTTTCGATTCCTGTAATGACTCAGATTCGGATAATTTGGAAAGTGCATTTAATGAACTCTACGATAAGTATAAAGAAGTGTGTAAACTACTTAAGCTAAGCAAGAAAAATATCACATGTCTCGAAAATACCAACTCAGATTTAAAATCTGAAAATGAAGAACTAGAAAAACAAATAATGAGCTTAAGAGAAGAAATGAACTATTATGTGAAAACTTAAAAGACAAGAACAGAAAAATCATTGACCTAGAAAAACAGGAAAGCTCAGATGATTTAAGAAAAACGGTAAATGAATTAAATGAAGAAAACAATACACTAGCAAGCACCTTAGAAAAGTTTACAAATGGAAAGAATTCCTTATTATTAAAAGGTGCTAGAAGATCTGGTAAGAATAAACGAGGTTTAGGTTACATACCGCCAGAAATGAAGAAGAAATAATCTATCCAGAAAAATATCCAACTCCTAAGTTCACTCCAGAACAAGATGTGGCATATAAAGCGAATTTTAAATACATAGAAAGAGTGACAATAACATCATGTTGTAATCACTGTAATAAGCTAGGACATTTAAAATCCACCTGTCCAACAAGACATAAGAAGTGGATAATAAAAAGTAAAAATAATGATACTGACCCATCAGGACCCAAAGGAACTTGGGTACCTAAATCTTGATGTCTTTATTTCAGGCTAACCTTCGAGCATCCAAATGGTATTTGGATAGTGGGTGCTCAAGGCACATGACAGGAAACCTGAAGCTTTTCTCCCATCTTCAAGATGAAGAAGGAACAGTCACTTATGGAGATAATGGAAAAGGAACTGTAGTAGGCAGTGGATCAGTTAACAGCAAAGGAAAAACAGTCATAGAAGATGTACTGTTAGTCAAAGGTTTAAAGCACAACCTCATAAGTATTAGTCAGCTGTGTGATAGAGGACATCAAATCAAATTTCAAGAGTCAAAATGCAGCATACTAAAGGATGGAGCAGTCATCTTTGAAGCAAATAGAGAGAAGAATCTGTACGTGCTCTACCTTGAAGAACTCAAAGAGCAAAATGTGTGTCTGGCAGCCAGCAAAGACAAATCAACCGATCTGTGGCACAGAAGGTTAGGCCACTGCAGCTTGGATGGCATGAGCAAGCTCAGAAAGAGAAACCTTGTGGAAGGACTACCGAAAATCAATGGTAAATTAGAAAGTGTTTGCAGACCTTGTGCTAAGGGAAAGCACACTAAGAGTTCCTTCAAGTCAAAGACGGTGGTGACCACCTCAAAACCCTTAGAGCTCCTACATATGGATCTATTTGGGCCAATGAGAACTACCAGTCTTGGAGGAAAGAATTTCGGATTTGTTATAGTAGATGACTACTCAAGATTCACATGGGTATCTTTCTTAGAACATAAAATGACACTTTTGATAATTTTGTTAGTTTCAGCAGAAAAATCCAGAAAGATCAGAAGTTCAGCATAGTATCCATTCGATCTGATCATGGTGGTGAGTTCCAAAATGAAAAGTTTGCTAGATTCTGTGATGATCAAGGAATTCAGCACAATTTCTCAGCACCAAGGACACCGCAGCAAAATGGTATAGCCGAACGGAAGAACCGAACTCTCTTGGATATGGCAAGAACTATGCTTTGTGAATATGAGTTACCAAGATATTTCTGGGCAGAAGCAGTCAACACAGCCAGCTACATTGTCAACAGAGTCATGATCAGGCCAATCCTGAAGAAGACTGCATATGAGCTGTTTAAAGGGAAGAAACCAAAGATCAGCCATTTCAGAACTTTTGGATGTCCTTGCTTTATTCACAACAACGGAAAAAGGGATATTGGTAAGTTGGATGCCAAATCAGATGAAGGCATCTTCATGGGGTACACCTCTAAACCCAAAGGCTATAGAGTATTTAATAAACGTACTTTATTGATTGAACAGTCTGTACACATTATTTTTGATGAAACTAATCCCTCCTTGAGAAAGGAAGTAGAGAGTGATATCGATGACGCAGATGAACTGTCCAATAAACTGAAAGACACATCACTTGAAGATAAGGATGATCCGCCTCTGGAAGAAATGCAACAAGAAGAAATTTCTCATGAAACTCTTCCAAAGGAATGGAGATACAAGAAAGATCACCCACCTGAAAACATTATTGGTGATCCATCGGTAGGGGTAAGAACAAGAGGTAACTTGATTCCTTGTGATTACCTCGCCTTTGTTTCTCAATTAGAGCCTAAGACAGTCAATGAAGCCCTAACTGACGAATCCTGGATAATAGCAATGCAAGATGAATTAAATCAATTCAAGAGAAACCAAGTATGGTCACTTGTTCCTAGACCATCAGACCATCCTGTGATCGGCACTAAATGGGTGTTCAGAAACAAATTGGATGAATCTGGTGTAATTCTAAGAAACAAGGCC
The DNA here is from genome assembly GCA_014218235.1 of Colocasia esculenta. Taxonomy (NCBI): domain Eukaryota; kingdom Viridiplantae; phylum Streptophyta; class Magnoliopsida; order Alismatales; family Araceae; genus Colocasia; species Colocasia esculenta. Next base: position 32,173,094 of record CM024766.1, read on the forward strand.
AGACTGGTGGCTCAAGGCTATTGTCAAGAGGAAGGCATAGATTTTGATGAAACCTATGCACCAGTGGCTAGACTTGAGGCCATTAGAATGCTACTAGCTTATGCTTCTGCATTAGATTTAAAGTTATTTCAAATGGATGTTAAATCTGCATTTCTAAATGGTTTTATAAAAGAAGAAGTTTATGTGGAACAACCGCCGGGTTTTGATGATACAGACTTTCCGAATCATGTTTTTAAGTTGCATAAGGCTCTATATGGTTTAAAACAAGCACCTAGAGCCTGGTATGAAAGACTTAGTTCTTTTCTCACAAAACATGGTTTCAATAGAGGTCAAGTAGATAGCACTCTTTTTATAAAAACAAAAGCCAAAAATATACTGTTGGTTCAAATTTATGTGGATGACATCATCTTTGGATCTACTGATGAATCCTTGTGCAAGTATTTTGAAAAGCTAATGCAGGGGGAATTTGAGATGAGTATGATGGGAGAGCTCAACTACTTCCTTGGACTTCAAATCAAACAAGAAAGGAAGGAATTCACATCTGTCAAGCAAAGTACACCAGAGAACTGCTAAAGAAATTTGGATTTGAAAACACCAAGCCACTGTCAACACCAATGAGTACATCAACTAGGTGGACAATGACAAGGATGGTAAGAAGTAGATCAAAAGATCTACAGAGGTATGATAGGTTCATTACTTTATCTAACCGCAAGTAGACCTGATATATTATTTAGTGTATGCATGTGTGCTAGATATCAAGCCGACCCTAGAGAATCACATTTAATTTCTGTCAAAAGGATTTTCAGATACTTAGCCAGGACTCATGATCTAGGACTATGGTATCCAAACTCCTGTGATGTAAATTAGTAGGATATTCTGATGCTGATTATGCTGGATGCAAGGTAGATAGAAAAAGCACCAGTGGTTGCTGTCAATTTCTTGCAGGGTGTTTAATCTCATGGTCCTCAAGGAAACAAAATTCAGTAGCACTATCTACAGCTGAAGCCGAGTACGTAGCTGCTGGAAGTTGCTGTACACAACTCTTATGGATAAAGCAACAACTTGAGGATTTTGGACTCAAAGTCAAGAAAATTCCTCTGCTATGTGACAACACCAGCGCTATCAACCTCACCAAAAATCCAATTCAGCACTCCAGGACCAAACATATTGAGGTCAGATATCATTTTATTCGTGATCATGTAGCAAATGGCAATATTGAAATATCGTTTATTGATACAAATAATCAGCTAGCAGATATTTTCACAAAGGCCTTACCTGAAGAGAGATTTACATCTCTTAGAAGGGAGTTAGGCATGTGTATTTTGTGAAAAGATCTTCATTTAAAGCTGGTATAAAAATTCTCAGAATTTAAGAAGGTTCTCTCTCTCTCTTTCTGTGTCAAAATCAATTCAAAAGTCTCAGTTTAAGCGTTCCGTCCGATAAGTCATAGTCCTTCAAGGCGGTCAACCTCGCTTGTCGTTTTCTGACGCCTCACCTTTTGGAGCATTTATTTTCTTTAAATCGATGCGTTAACGATTCCTCTTCCTCATTCACTTTTTCCCCTCTTTCGTCCCGACGCATGAGCCGATGCCCTAGCGACTCTTGCCTCTACCCTCTGCAAATTTGAAGCTTCCATCTCCTTCCCGCGAAATCGTTTGAGGGTTTCCTCTCATCACCCTTCTCGTCACCCCTTCAAACCTTCTCCCACCTGAATCCATGGCCGCACCAGCTATTGCCGGAAGTGGGGTGGCTACAGCGCCGAATACCTCTCCCCAGCGCAGGAGGAGCGTTTCACCTTTGTGAAGACAAAGCTCTGTGGTCACAAGGAAGTAGATGTTTCAGATCTGCAGAAAAATGGAATGAGCAGCTCATTGAGAAGATCGACCAGATGAAGTGGAAAGGGCTTACCACTTGCTCAGAGGTAAGTTATCCGGACCTGGTAAAGGCGTTCTTTGTATGCTTAAGAACAGAAGAAGATGGGGCCCTCGTTTCTTCAGTCAAGGGCACCGTAATCAGAATCGACCAGGAATTGCTTAGGATGCTATTTGGAGTAAGCATATCGGGCTTCAGTGGAATTCATTCTGTAGATACCCAAGAAAAGGGTTTGGGGATTGTTGGGCCAGGGTTCAAGATGAGGGATGGCAAGCTAGATATCAATCAGTTAAGTGCCTTCAACCGCCTCCTTCACTTTATCGTTTGTCAGATTTTGGTTCCCCGAAGTGCAACCTTCTCCGCTTGCACTAAGGCTGACTCCGATCTGATGTACTGGGCCATTAAAAATGAGGAAATCAATATGGCCGCAGTGATGAGAGAGAGAGAATGAAATTTGCCAGGGAGCAGATTTGGGACACTAAAAGCAAGTTGAATGTGTCCCTTCCCTATGCCCATTTACTCACCAGAATCTTCAGACACTTCGGTGTAGATGTCTCAGGGGCAGTTGTGGAGAAGATGGGCCAAGCTATCAGGTCCAGAAACTTAAAGAAGAGCGGTTTTTCAGTAGTCAATGGGGTCTGGTTCAAGGCTTCAGTTGCAGAAGGTGAAGGTCTCATTGGTGAGCCTTCAGTTACTCAAACCCAGTCAGAGGCAGATTCTGTGATGCCCGAATTGCCACTGGAATCAGGTTCTGTTCCAGTCATTGTAGAAACAGAGCAGGAAGGCCATCTATGGCCAAATCATCAGAGCCAGCAACAGCAGTGAGAGGCAGCAACAGCAGCAGTGAGGGCAGAGGAAGACAGGCCAGCTACAGCAGATCCAGTTGTGCCTCCTGTTGAAAGGAGAATTGAGGACATTCTTCCTGAAGACATCCTGCCTGTTATGGAGCAGTCTGTGGCATCAGGCCACATCTTTGAAGAAGTCCAGTAGAAGAAGAGCAGCAAAATCCTAAGGATAATTCAATGGAAATGGATGCTCCCTGTCAGGGGGAGACTGGTGCAGTTGCAGAAGATGCTCCACTTGAGGGGGAGCAATCCCAAGAGACACCAGATGTTGCACCTCCAGCCACCAGCGATCAGGAGGAAGACCAGAGAGAGTCTGAAAATTTGGATGCCAGAGAAGGGGAGACAGCTAGTTCATCAAGCTCTGATGAGGACAATAATCCACCTCCTCCAGCTACAAAGGGCAAAGAGAAAGATAGCTCCTGAAGTACCCCTTTTAGCTGATGCACCATTTGAAAGACAGGTCAAGCAAAAGATTATCATCAATTTAAAACCTGTGATTGAGAGGTTGGATGCTCAGGGTGAGCTGCTTTGCTCACTTCAGACTGATGTGAATTCCATCTTTCTAAGCCAAGCTTCAGCCCGCAAGGAATTGGTTCAGATTCGCTCTGCCATGACATGGTTCATCAGGAAATGGGGACCATGAAGAATTTGCTATCTGACATCCTTCAGGCAGTTGGAGCTCAAGCTCCTGCTCCTCCAGCAGCTCAGGAGCCTCACTCAAGTGTACCTGAGCCCTCCGGGCAGTCAGCAGCAGCAGCAGAAGCCCCAGCTGAAGAGTCAGGGCAACAGGGCCAGCTGAAGAGTCAGGCCAACAGGGCAGCTGAAGAGTCAGGGCCATCAGGGCCAGCTGAAGATTCAAGGCCATCAGGGCCAGTTGTGATGGAATCAGGGCCACCAGGGCCGGCAGTGTTGGATCTTTGCCTCCCTTGCCTGAAGAAGTGGTTTCAGATCCTCCACCCCTTGCTCCCACTTCTACCAACACTCCCATTCCTCCTTCTCCACCCTCTAACTCCACAGCTCCACCTGCTCCACCTCCCTTCAAAAAGCCCAGATCCAGGCCCATTTCCTCTCCCACACCTTTTCCTCCTCATCCATCACATCCTCTCCTGTTCCTTCTACTTCTCATCTTCTCCTCTGCTCAAGAATTTGAGGCCCCTCCAGCATCCTCAGCTGGAGCCTCATCCTCTTCTGGTACATCTTCACTTCCAGAAGTAGGATCTCTCAATTCTGATGCATTTCTGAACCCCCCTGCACCTCCCTCCTTTATCACTATTATTCCTACAGATGTCCAAGTCGACTCACCCTTTCTTGATAAAATCAAGGATGAGTTTGAAGAGGTCATTCTTAAATCTGTGCTAAAGGTAGGTGACCACCTTTCCAAGACAGACTCTTCCAGTACTGTCTCCAAGAAACGAAAGCTTTCTTCCTCCACATCTCCTCTTTACCCTCCCTTGTGGTTTTCTCTTACAGTCACCCACAAGCATACCTCTCTGTACAAAGAATACCTTCAAAAGGTTGTCTTTGCCACTCTTCACAATCTTCCTTTTCTTAACCTCTCTGACCATTTAGATGTTATTCTTCCCTATACTCCTCTGTCTAAAGCCGACAAATCCAAAATCTTCTCCTCAGCCCACTCCAAAACTGAGGAGCAATGGGCTAAATCTCATAAAGATCTGTACAGTCGCTTCTTCAGGCTAAGGCAGCAAGGTTTCCACCCAGGGATCACTCCTTGACCCTTTCTGAGTGGTTTCAGTTTCACCACCAGAACACCTGGGCTCCTGCCATTCAGAAGCTCATCAAGCTGGTCAGGCATTTCCAAACATTCAACAACTACAGGTATCTCAACAATTTACCTGAAGTTCAGCTCAGCCAGTTCAAGAGAGCCATCAAGGTCCTAACCCACTCTGAGCAGTCTGAGGAAATCAGAGTAGATTTTGCCACTCTTAATTTACCTGAAGAGATTTTCCTGCCTCAGATTCATTTCCTGATTATGGAATCTTCGGTTGGTTCCTCGTTTTGAGCGTTTTGCAAGGGTTATGGGCAGAATCAAGATTCAGAAAGGCCTTCAGGTTGGTTTTCCTAGATTTCTTTTCCGGGAATACCATAGAGGGTTTGTCAACTCTGCTGTCCTTGCCCCTCTCCTCTCAGAATGTGAAAGGCTGAATGCCTCCGATTGGTCCAAGCTTTACTCTCTGTCTGCTCAGCAGCTAGCACATCTGAATGCTGCTCAAGCCAGGGAAGGAAAAGCTCCTATCTCTCCTGCAACCTTCTTGGATATGAATTCAATCCAGCTGGTCTTGATCCCTACCAAGTTTGGGCTGAAAGATACAAAGTGTTTTTAGCTCTTCGCCAGGAACTCAAGGACAAACAGATTTTCTACCCTGTCACCATGGATCAGTTTCTTGCCTGTGCAAGTTTTGGTAAAACAATCATCACCTGCTCCTCCATGGATCCAGACGAGTATGACCTGTTTCTTACCAAGCAGCGCAGCCTCTATCTATCCAAGATGGCTCCAATCATGGGACCATCCTTCTCCATTGAGAGCGGTGCCTTTAGGCAATTCTTCAAGCGTCAGGAAGAGCAAGCCTGGGAAGCTATTTCTCATTATGCCTCCCTTCTCTCTCCTGCTTATTATTTGCCTGTACCTCCTCAATCTAAATGAATGGATTGTGCTCCTTCTCCTCATTGTCTCTTATTCTTTGTCTCTTTCCTTTTGCTTTTTGCTTAATGACAAAAAGGGGGAGAATGATTACCTACTTGTGTCTGACACATTCCTGAATCATGACTCAAGTACTTTAATTCCTGTTTAATACTCAGTACTACTTAATATTGATCATAGTTTTGTCATCACCAAAAAGGGGGAGATTGATGAACAGTCCATCCCCATGTACTTTTAATTAATTACTTGCCTATTTTGGTGATAAACAAAACACTGTCAAAAGTTCTCTAACCTTGTTTATCTAGCCATAAGCACAGGAATTACCCAAAGAAAGTCAAGCATTTGTGGTAAGTCTTACATACATCTTTTCTCAGAAGAGCCATAACGACTTCTTCAGAAGTTATATCGACTTGTCATTATAACGACTCTGTAAGTTATCGTAACGACTTCTTCAGAAGTTATAACGACTTGCTCATTATAACGACTCTGTAAGTTATCGTAACGACTTCTTCAGAAGTTATAACGACTTGCTCATTATAACGACTCTGTAAGTTATCGTAACGACTTCTTCAGAAGTTATAACGACTTGCTCATTATAACGACTCTGTAAGTTATCGTAACGACTTCTTCAGAAGTTATAACGACTTGCTCATTATACGACTCTGTAAGTTATCGTAACGACTTCTTCAGAAGTTATAACGACTTGCTCGTATAACGACTCTGTAAGTTATCGTAACGACTCTTCAGAAGTTATAACGACTTGCTCGTCATAACGACTCTGTAAGTGTCATAACGATTTCTTTAGAAGTTAAACGACTTGACATTTTTCATAACGATTTCTTTAGAAAGTTACAACGACTTGCCATGTTCATAACGATTTCTTTTATCATCTGTTATAGAACGACTTGGTTGTGATAACGATTCATAAGTTATCATAACGACTTCTTATCAGTCTACAGCAACTTGATCATAACGATTCTATCAGATTTTCACAACGACTGCATAAGTCATGTTTCCATTAATTAAACGTTTTTCCTTGATTTAATCTACGTTGAATAGTCAAAGTCGCATCTCGTCTGATTGACTGCCATGCATTTAATAAAGACTGAACGTATCTCTGCATGACCAAACTATCTCATGGACACAGAACATATCTTCCATCTGGTATTCTCTGCATGCATCTTTTAGAACGATAAAGTATTACTACTATATTTGTGTCTATCTGCTTTGACGTTGATTGACATCTGGAGATAGTATAGCTGTCTACCATTAAAGCTCAACCTTGCAGAACCTTAAGGATGTACTATCCTACAACAACGGACACAGAAGGAACTACAAGCAAACTCAGAAGATCTTATCTCTTTGCGTGCTCCAAAGAACAAAAGACTGTTGACAGGAAGCTTCCACAAAACCTTCAGTCTAACGTACACCAAAGCTGTGAGACAACGGTCATCTCCTTGTCCTCATTCAAATCGGAGATACAAATACAAGATGAAGCTCGAAGACAAAACAAGAGAGAAAATTCAATTCATATTGAAGAGCGGCTAGAACTCTGCAGCTTTCAAGTCTTCAAATTTTTCTCTAGAGCCAGAAATTCAGTCTTTTCGATCTTGGCTCTTAGCTCCCTGTGCGTGAGAAGAAAAATTAAGGAAGAGCTAGTTTAGTTCTGAGAGAGTGCACTTTGTGTAGATCTTCGTCTCTCAGTGCTTGTAGCTTCAGATTGAGTTTTGTAAAAGCTTGATCTAGGGGCTAGTCTTTTTCTCTCAAGAATTTCCTGTGTTATTCCCTTCGTGTGTGAAGGAAGACCTGGTGGTTTCCAGGGTGGTGTTTTTCCTTCGTGTGAAGGAAGACCTGGTGGTTTCCAGGGTGGTGTTTTCCCTCGTGCGTGAAGGAAGACCTGGTGTTGCAGGGTGTTGTGTTCCCTTCAGGGGTGAAGGAAGACCAGACCAGCTAAGCTGGTGGTGTTTTTGCATAGGGGGACTGTACCCCAGTTAGTGAAATCCTGAGGTTGCTCAGGGACTGGACGTAGGACTCCTAAGGAGAGGAGATCCGAACCAGGATAAATCTGTGTGTTGTGTGATTGTCTTCTTTGTGTGATTGTTGTTTTTACTAACCATTACTAATCCCTTTCAAGAACTCTTTATGTTTGTTTGAGTTCAGGTTTTTATCAGATAATTTTAAAGACCCATTCACCCCCCCTCTGGGTTAGCCAACCGGGCAACAAAAGAGTGAGACCTCCACGGGGGGAGGGGCGTAGCAGGTTCGGCAGTATAATATGTTGAAGTTGGAGGGGATACGAGCGGACCTCTCATGGCAGGAAGGTAGCTCGGTTCCCGATGAAAGGAGGCCCGAGGACGGAGGGTGTGGGGTCTGCCCCTGAGGATAGGAAGATGGGTGGGCTGAGGCAATATAGGCGGAGGATTGGAATCGCCGGTAGGTCGAAACTTGACCAGGTTGAGATAATAGGTCGCTTCCCCTTGGCAGTGGCTAGAAATTGTGGGAGTATAGAGGGATAATAGTTAGAGATTTAAGAAATGTTCAGAGAGAGTTAAGTGGCGTGTGCAGAAAGTGATTCAGATTAAAAATATGAGTTTTATGTAAAGTATTTCAGGTTTGATGTGAAAGCCTAAAATAGGTCAGTTAAAGAATAGTAGCAGATTAAAGTATGGCTGAGAATGGAGCGGAAAGAACAGGAATGTATGGAAATTATGAAGATTATGAGTTTTGGTTTGTTGAGTCGCAGAAATATTATTTGAAGAAAGGTAAGTATGTAAAGAGTAAAGCATATCAGTAGCAGTATGCTAGAATTCAATGTGGCACAGATAAAGTTGAAGCATTAAAGAAAGCAGTTCAGAAATTCTGGTATGTTTCCCAGTGATAATTAATGGAGTAAAATGATTTGAGAAGCAAGTAAAGTTAGAATTGAGTCCAGTTGGAGTCAGAGTAATAATGAAAGTGAAAAATAAATAAAGATAATATTAAGGACAGAATTTGTTGAACATTTTGCCAAGTATCCGGTGTAATCAGAGTGGTGCAGAGGAAGCATAGTAGATTCAAGACTCCCAGGTTATTAGAAGCTGAAATGTTTGAGGAGAAATTTGAGGTTTTTGCAGAGCTAATTAATGAGGCAGTAGTTCTTAGCAAGATATGAATATAAAGTGGCATAACCAGATTGATATGCAGAGGCAGGAAAATTCAGATATGGCATTTCAATTTTTTCTTTAAGAAATTAACAACTGAGAATATGAGTAAAGGTAAGGCAGAATAACAGATGGCAGTGGTAGACCGATAATGGAATAGCGCCAAGAAATCAGAAATTTGAAAATGGTTTAATATGGCAGTGCAGTTAAGAGTGGCAGTGTATGGTGAAGAGTTTTAAGTAAGTGAAATGGTACAGAAAAAATGTTGCAAACACAGCCAGAAAATGTGGAAGTAGGTTAAGTTCAAGGAGATAAAGCGCCAACAGCAAGATAGAATCGCCTACAGTTGAAAGGTAAAGAAAGTAGATGAAATCACTAGAGCATAACAATTGTGAAATGAGTTAAAGAGAAAGGAGAAAGCAGAACTGGCACAAAAGAAACATACTGAGTTAATCAATGCAGAATGATCTGAAAGGCAAGTGCAGAGGAAGTGTATCCTACTTGTTATGTATATGGTTTTATTCCTTTTTAGGTGATAGTCTGGCTTGTCGTGGTTACGTTTTGAATGTCGAGGACGATATTCCTTTTTAGGTGATAGTAATGTAACGTTGTGGTCGTTCGGATCTATGTTTATTAGTTCTGGTGTGGTGCACATGACCAATGTGGGGTCATTGAGCCTTGGTCGTGGTTCCCGTGCGTTGTGTGGGTGTTGTGGGCCGGAGGTTTTAGCCCAAATAGCCCACAGGTTCACTGGTTATGAACGCGATAGAGTGAGACGTTGCGTTCTGAACGCGACGGTCTCATGCGTCGCGTTCTCCGCACCGCCTTTGTGACGCGTGGCATGGAAAGTTTTCAGAAGGCGACGGTTAGGTGCGTCGCGTTCTAAAGGTGACAGGATGCTACGTCACGTTTGTTGGCCCTTTTGGTATGGCAACAAGCTAACCTAGAGGGGGGGTGAATAGGTTTTCTGAAATCTGAAATAGAAAATTATCACTTGAAAGTTTGATTAGTTGAGTGTGATAGAGAGTAGCAGTGCGGAAGCAAATAAAAAATCACACAAAGAACACAAGAAATTTATCCTGGTTCAGCCCGTCCCACATGGAAGACCTACGTCCAGTACCTAAGCAATCTCTTGGGATTTTACTAACCAAGGGTACAGTCCCCCTCAAGGACAATACAACACCCAACAACCCAGTTGGTCTTCTTCTCTTTCCCGGGCAAGAAGGCAGCCCACTTCTCTTACAGGTCAAGAAGCCAACCTCCTGCTACAAACCCCAGTGCGGTTCTGCTAGACTTAAACCCCCAGCTAGGTTCTACACTGAGTACAATCCCTCAGCTGAACAAAAAATGCCAGCAACTACACTAGCCAACTCTTCACACAGGAAGAGACTCACTGTATACAATCCTACAGCTGGACTGAAATCTTTCTTAGAAAAGAAAGAACAAAGCTGAGAGTTTTACAAGAATGGACTCTAACCCAAAAGCTCTCAGCAAAGAACTCTCCCCAGGAATTACAATGACCACAGAGAGAGTGAAGAGAAGAAGGCTTGAAAGGTTCGAAAACTTCTGCTATGAAAAGCTTCTCTTGATTGGGCTTGACTCTTCTCTCTTCTTTGAGTGTATGTGGAGTTGAGGTTCCTCACAGGATGTACACTCCTTTAAAGATCTTCAGGAAAGCTCTTTGCTCTTGTTCTACAGCCTTGCTTCATCTTTTATATGAGCAACTTTGAATAGATCCGTTGGAACTCTTCTAGTCGTTGCTGATCTTTCTATTCTTCTTCTTCTGACTGTCAGCCACTTGGTGGTCCTCGAGATCTGCAAGCATAGAAGAAAGTGCTTAGATCAAAGAGTGTTTCTGTCAAAAAGGCTCGTACTTCTATGTTTCCTGCAGTCACCCAGAAGTGGTAGGTAAGCCCTTTTGTCTGACAGGAAAGAAGAGATCTTATGAGATAAGCAAAAAGATCTTCTGTCAGAAGGATAGAAGATTACACAAATGAAATATATTTGACTTTTCATTAGACGCCAAAAATATTTGAATATATGAGTATAAAGAAAATCGATGTTTAAGTTGAAACTATGTTTGAACAGAATCCATGTTCTAATAAAATCCATGTTTAAGTAAAATCTATGTTTGAACAGAATCCATGTAAGTAAAATTCATATTTTCAAGGGAATCAATGATTGAGTGAAATCCATGTTTTTCAAGGGAATCGATGTTTGAGTGAAATCCATGTCTACAACAGAATCCATGTGGCACTTTGTGAACTGAAATCGATGTATATTGAATAGACATCGATTTAGCTTTTGAGTACAAATCACACAGTGATAGTACCATAAATTATATTTATTAGGAAAACATGATATTAAATATATTATAATATTTAATTAATCATAAGTTTTGTTATCATCAAAATATAAGGGTAAAAATATAAGAGTGGTTCAACAATCTCCCACTTTTTGATGATGACAAAACTTATGAGAATTTTCTGACAAAAAAAAAACTTAAAGCATAGAAAATACAAAAAATTCACAGATAATGCATACTCTCCCCCTTTTGTCACTAACCAAAAAGGAAGGATCTTACCATGTATTCTCTCCCCTTTTTGTGAAAACTTCTTACCATTGAGGGGTTCAATAATGATTGTCATTAATGAAAAACTTCCCCTTAGTGTAGGGCTCCCCCTAAGCATGAGACTCCCCCTCAATGTGAGACAAGTTAGATCTTCATGGTTCCTCTAATCTGTTGATCAATATGGTCATCATCTGTCGACAGATGCTCATTTTGTGTCGATAGCTACTATTTGTATTTACGCTTGTTGGTCTTGACCTTTCACATGTTGTTTGTCAAGTCTTCAAAATTATCGCCTGCATTGATCAGAGAGACTTGCAAACTAATGTTAGTAGTAATATAAATTTAAAAAACAATTTGTGACTACTCCCTCTTCAGATATGTGTTAGATGAAAAGCTGACAGTCACCAATGCCTTGAGCATCCTTGATCCTAATGCTCCAAGGCTATCCTGCAAATAAACTACTCAGAAGTAGGTATCTAAATCTTTTTGGGTTCTTGATGGTTAGATGCATGAAAATATCCTTTCGGAATCCATACTAGGTGCCCTGTTGTGTAGGTGTTTACTGTGTGTTCTAATTTATTGCAATGAGAACAACAATGAATATAATATGTTTTACAGTTCCTATTATCTTTGTAATGTCTGTTAAGAACACAATTTTTGTAAACCTTTTCCTTTTGATAGAGTTTGTTTATTACAGGGGCCTTTTTCTGAGGCATCTTGGTTTCTTTTACAAATTTTGGTAATGGATATTTTTCAGGAATTATGACTTATTTTCCTTTTTCAGGAGGTTTGTATCCAAGCCCTTGTTTATTATTGACAGTTTTTGATCCTTTTAAGCATAGAGCTAGAGATGTTTTCCCTTTGGTTAATTTTCTAACAGATTCTTTTAAATAAAGATTTTCTTCAGTTAGAGTTTTCAGTTTTTCTTCTAACTCTAACTTCTCATTGTTCTTGCTTTTCATATCTTCATTAAAAGATAATTATTAGCTTTACTTTCTTTTAATTATCTTTCTAATTGTTCCATTTCAGATTTAAGATCTGATGTGGTTTTTTAAGCAAGTAGTGTTATTTTTCAGAATTTTTAATTCTTTTACAACACCTTTATGTTTTTCATAAAGTTTATTAAAGACTTCTTCTAAGTCTTCAGACTCTGACCCTGAATTAGTGCATGAATCAAAAGATGGGTCAGAATGTACCTCATCTAGTCCTACCATGAGGGCTAGACTTACCTGCTCTTTTTCGGGATCTGAGCTTGATGATTTTGAAGTTGTGGCCTCTTTATTGTCTCAAGCAGCTGCCATGGCTTTTCTTTTGAATTTCTTGTGCTACTTCTTGGATTTTTCTGGTTGACCAGTCTTCTTGAGTTTAGGACAATCTGGTCTTAGATGTCCAGATTTTCTGCATTCATAGCAGACTGGTTCTTTTTCCTTTTTCTCTTTCTTTTGAATTCTTCTTGATCCATTTTTCTTCTTCTTGAGAATTTTATGAAGTTTGGATAGGACATCATCCACATTGCTGTCTTCAGAACCTGCATTTTTTGAACTAGAAGAAGAAGAAGAGGTGGAAGGAGCTGCTGCAACTTTAAGAGCATTAGTGAGTTTTTTCTTGGAAGAGCTTTCAGATAGTCGCTCCATATTGATTTCATGTGCCATGAGAGAGCCAATTAATTTATCAATGAAAAACTTGGTTAGATCATGGGCTTCTTCAATAGCTGTGACCTTAGGGGTCCATGAAATAGTTAAAGACCTAAGTATCTTTCTGATAGTTTCCTCATCACGAAGATTTTTACCAAAAGAACTTAGACCAACTACTATGCTTGAAAATCTATTATACATCTGAGTGATATTTTTGTTTGGAAGCATTTTAAATTGCTCATATTGTGAGACAAGAATATCTATTCTAGTTTGTTTTACTTTATATGTTCCCTCATAAGTTATCTTCAGTTTATCCCACATTTCTTTTGCAGATTTACATGCAGATACTTTACTAAATTCTCTTTTGGATAAAGCACAACATAAATAGTTCTTTCCTTTAAAGTTTAGAGATAATTTACTCTTATCAGCTACTGTAATAGCAGTAGTACCTTCGGCAGGAACAATAACATAATCACCTACCTCTATTACCTGCCACAGATCAAAGTCTGTGCCTCGAATGAAGCATTCCATTCTCATTTTCCAATATTGGTAATCCTCTCCATCGAAGAATGGAGGTCCGGTGACTGATTGACCTTCAACAAATCCTTGAGCTGCCATGGATCTTCTCTAAGATCGTTGGATCTTCTTCTTGAAGAGACTTGGCTCTGATAGCACTTGTTGGCCCTTTTGGTACGGTAACAAGCTAACCTAGAGGGGGTGAATAGGTTTTCTGAAATCTGAAACATAAACTTAAACACAGAAAATTATCACTTGAAAGTTTGGTTAGTTGAGTATGATAGAGAGTAGCAGTGCGGAAGCAAATAAACAATCACACAAAGAATGCAAGAAAATTATCCTGGTTCGGCCCTTCCCACGTGGAAGTCCTACGTCCAGTCCCCAAGCAATCTTTTGGGATTTTACTAACCAAGGGTACAGTCCCCCTCAAGGACAATACAACACCCAGCACCCCAGCCGGTCTTCTTCTCTTTCCCAGGCAAGAAGGCACCCCACTACTCTTACAGGTCAAGAAGCCAACCTCCCGCTACAAACCCCAGTGTGGTTCTACTAGACTTAAACCCCCAACTAGGTTCTACACTGAGTAGAGTCCCTCAGCTAGACAGAAAATGCCAGCAACTACACTGGACAACTCTTCACACAGGAAGCGACTCACTGTATACAGTCCTACAGCTGGACTGAAATCTTTCTTAGAAAAAAAAGAACAAAGCTGAGAGTTTTACAAGAATGGACTCTAACCCAGAAACTCTCAGCAAAGGACTCTCCCCAGGAATTACAATGACCACACAGAGAGTGACGAGAAGAAGGCTTGAAAGCTTCGAAAACTTCTGCTATGAAAAGCTTCTCTTGATTGGGCTTGACTCTTCTCTCTTTCTTTGAGTGTATGTAGAGTTGAGGTTCCTCACAGGATGTACACTCCTTTAAAGATCTTCAGGAAAGCTCTCTGCTCTTGTTCTACAACCTTGCTTCATCTTTTATATGAGCAGCTTTGAATAGATCCGTTGAAGAGATCCGTTAGAACTATTTTAGTCGTTGCTGATCTTTCTATTATTCTTCTTCTAATTGTCAGTCACTTGGTGGTCTTCGAGATCTGCAAGCATAGAAGAATTGTTTAGATAAAAGAGTGTTTTTATCAAAAAGGCTCGTACTTCTATGTTTCCTACAGTCACCCAGAAGTGGTAGGTAAACTCTTTTTGTCTAACAGGAAAGAGGAGATCCTATGAGATAAGCAAAAAGATCTTTTGTCAAAAAGATAAAAGATTACGCAAATGAAATATTTTTGACTTTTCATTAGATGCCAAAAATATTTTGAAATATATGAGTATAAAGAAAATCGATGTTTAAGTTGAAATCTATGTTTGAACAGAATCCATGTTCTAATGAAATCTATGTTTAAGTGAAATCTATGTTTGAACAGAATCCATGTTTAAGTGAAATCTATGTTTTCAAGGGAATCGATGTTTGAGTGAAATCCATATTTTTCAATGGAATTGATGTTTGAGTGAAATCCATGTTTACAACAGAATCTATGTGGCACTTTATGAACTAAAATCGATGTATATTGAATAGACATCGATTTAGCTTTTTAGTACAAATCACACAGCGATAGTACCATAAATTTATATTTATTAGGAAAACATGATATTAAATATATTTATAATATTTAATTAATCATAAGTTTTGTTATCACCAAAATATAAGGGTAAAAAAATAAGAGTGGTTCAACAGCGTTCTGGTTTCCGGTTAGGATAAGTTTGGCCCTCTGGCCAAATAGAGCAGGAAGCTTTGTTCGACCAGGGAGAGGGCTGATGCGGCGATTTTCGGTGACATTGGCTTTGGAGCTCATGTTTTGACGTGGTTTTGCTGCGTAGAAGCTGCTCGGAGCGTGGAGAGCACCGATTGAGCCTCGTTCTGCGAGTTCTTTTGTTGGTAGGGACTTTCCTTATTTTATTGCATTATTAGATCGTTTTTAAGTAAGTGAATGTGTATAGATGTGGTGTTGTGTTTCCTGTACAATTTATGTGATTTGTAGAAGCTTGGTAAGCTTGGAACTGTGGTTTTGAGCTGGTTTCTGTGTGAAAATTGGAGTGCAGGGTTTCAGTCTGAGAAGGCGATGGATCGGGCTGTCGCGTTCAGGTTGTGACGTTTGGGCCCCGTCACATTCTTATTTGTGAACGCGACCTATCGAGCCGTCGCGTTCTTAACGCGACGGTAGACGTTGTCACGTTCTGGTGTGTGATCACGGTTTGTCGGGCCGTTGCGTTCTTAACGTGACAGTAGCCCACGTCGCGTTATATTGTCCGAGATAAGTTGTTGGGCTTTGGGCAATGAAGGTCCTGTGTGGACCTAGCTCAGGTTGTTTTAAGATATTTTAAGTTATTTTAAATGAATTTATGATTAGTAAAGCATGTTTAGGGTAATGGATTAGTTGGTGGCTAATGAGTGAGTAATGTTAACGATTACGTTAGTTACGTTAATTATGTTATAAAGGTTATGTGATTCATATGTGTGGTTTATGTGCATTGTGGCGCGTTGCTATGGAGGCCATGGGTGATGAGATGGCCGATGATAGACAAGGTTATAATGTGGATCCCATGTTTGATGGTGTGTAGTTGCTTGGAGGTCATGTGGTGACCAGTAATGAGTTGATTATGGTTTGTGTATCGTGCTATAAGTTTTATGGTTGTATTAAGTAATCGGCATGATTTGTGTGCTTGTCGAGTTTGGCGGTCCGACGCCTATTCCAAAATACCTCTCCAGTCGGGTACCCCAGGTTTTGTGTGAGCCAGGCACGTTAGTGCTCCGGGTTTGTCCCAGTACTATGTGTACCTTCGATGTCTATTTTGTCTTCTTAGATACCCTCACTCTTGCGTTGTATTTGATTTGTACGTCCGGCTGAGGGAAAGACGACAGAGGGCAGCGACTTGTGTTTGTGGGTGTGCTGTCACTTGTAGCGCGCTCGTGGTTGGGGGTACGGACACCAGTAGACGTACTGGCCCCAGCTAGTCCTATTTTCCAGTGCCTCACTTTAGGGAGCTTAGGCCAGAGTCCCTAAAGGTGTTAGGCATGGGCTTGCAGCTGTGTGGTCTGCAAGTGTGGTGTTGGTTGGTCTCCACTGTTCTTTGGTTTTACTATGTGGCTGTGGAGCAGCAGTTGTACCTTTCGTCTGTGACTGTGAGACTGAGAAGTAGTTCTTGTGTTGTGTCGTCCGGGTTGGATACTGGCGTCATGAACCAGTAGTCCTTTCCCGCGTGGTGGCGTCGTTCTTTCCGACTCGTGCTTTGTTAGTGGTTGTGGCTTGTAAGTGGTAACTCATCAGTTGTGGTTTGTGACTATTTGTTGTGTGTCGTGCTGATGGCACAGTGACATTTGTGGTTTTGTTGTGGTACCTTGTGGCTTCAGGTACCTGTACCCCCTGTGAGTTGTTGGTTGTTGTGGCACGCAGTGTGCTAGCCTTTTCAGGTGTTGAGATGGACCGATTTTTGTGAGGGTCGCGTTTTGTGACCTTCCACTTGTAGTTTTGTACCCTTATGAGGGTACTTCTTCGATGTGTTGTTATCGTGGGTATTGTGATGGGCTAACCATGTTGTTAGTCCCATTACCTTTCGTTGGTTGTTGGCCTATGTGGCCTTGCTTCACTTGTTCGTTCTGTGGGGGATTGACCCCTTATTGTCAGTCACCTTACTGTCTGTTAGTGGTTGGCCTATATGGCCCGAGGCATGGTGGTTTCAGTTGTTGTGGTGGACTATGTTAGTTATGGATGTCCTCAAGCCATTCATAACTTGTACAATTTTGTTCTTTAATAATAATAATAAGACTTTTATATTCATTATGTGTAATTCGTTTGCCATTTCATTATGAAGTCCATGAATATGCGCAATGGATATTAATTATGATGAGATCATAACAATGGGATTAATATCTTTTAAACGTATATTCTTAATTGTTCCTAGTCGAAGGATATTCGAGAAGGACATCGGATATCTGGTTAGACTAGTACAGGTTGCACCTGCTCATATGATGAGGGTGACTGGTCTCATAGTCACTTGTGTAGAGACACTAAGGTGAATCTGTAGGTGCTCATTGGAGAATGAGTTCACTGAACTGATCTATTATGAATCGCTGGATGGTAATATTACCTAACTGTCAACTAGCTAGATTCATTATCACAATGGCGTGATTGGTCCTTAGACTTGAGACACCAAGGACACCTTGTCAGTGAACTTCTGGGTTTTGACCTTAACTTATAGATCTCTAGCCATGAGGTCTTAATCAGTTAAGTGTTCGGATGTAGCGGAATATCTTCGAAGGTGATTGTGTGGTTAATATGGGATCGTTCGCTCTCGGTAATAAGAGAGTGAATGCTCTAGGGAAAGATGCCTAAGAGTCCCTGGCCAGGGCAAGACTACTTATCAGAAAAGGAGTTTTCTGATATTGTTATGTGGTATCTAATCCAAGTGAGTGCTCATATTAGGGTTTGACAGTTGACCATACCCTAAGTGCGCTCGGGAGCATTGTACGAACGAAGAACTATAGTCACGTGGTAACTGTTGACAGAGATGGTTCCTTGATTGGGTTGCTGAACCCCAATGTTTTCCAGGGTCGAGTGGTGTTGCTTGGCACCAACTTGATTGGAAGCCCGATCAATTATCGTGAGACGATAATTGATTATGTAATTAATTAATATGAGATATTAAATTAATTACAGTAAGCCAATAAAGAGTTATTAGACTTAATGGGCTGAAAATTGGACTAGCACTTGGGCCTAGAGGGTCACACGCAATAGAGTTCTGAGCAGATTGGGCAGGATGGCCGTTATAGACATTAACTGGGTTTTTGTGAAAAGCCGCATAGTCTATATATGCACGCGGAGAGTCAAACCCTGGGCCAAGCTCCAGAGTCCTCTCTGGCCGTCTCCTCCTCCCTCTTCCTCTCTCCTAGGGCGCCTCCCCTTTCTCTCTCCTCTCTCAGCGTCTTGGCATATGGTGGAGCTGAGATCCAGGAAACGCGTGTAGATCGAGGAGATCCCGTCTGCATCTAGAGCTCGCGTGGATACGTCTTGAGGCCGGACACCTGAACGGCTTGCAGCACCAGCGCCTCCGGCACAATCTTCTCCCCAGATTCGTGAGTTTCACAACCCCGCAAAGGTAAAGATCGGATCTTCCCGCGTGGTTTTTTCGCTTGTTTTGATCGATTCCGACCACCGGTAACGATATCTAATGGAGGGAATCGTGCTTCTGATGTGCTCTAATCGATTCCTTACAGTGGTATCAGAGCCAGGTTACTGGCTCGGTCAGAATCGGCGCCATATGTGTTTTCGTCAACTTACGTTCTGCATGAATCCCCATCTTTGCTGCGTTCTTGGGTCGCACATGGGATGTGCACTTGTTGTTTGGTATATGGAAGTTGTTCCTGGTACCAAGGGCATCGCGAAGAACCCTTTGTAATGTTGTTTGGCCCTCTATAGAGGTCTCACGGTCGTCTACAACATGCCGCCACCGTTCTGACTTCTACTTCTTGGACAGTCCAAGATTGGGACGATTTGATCATGTCCAAGGCTGATTTGGATATCTGGACAGTCCAGATGATCCAAGGAAGTCCAGGCGGCGGTGGCTGGAGTCCCCCTTTGCCAGGTGATGGCAGGGATCCGCCATCTTTGGGCGGTTTTTGGGACGGCCAAATTTACAGAATTTAGGGTTTTTCGGGATGGGTTTTTTTGGGGTTTGGGGCACCGGCGGCGCTGGTAGACGTCGCCGGCCACCTCTGGCGGCCGGCGGGGTCACCCTGCTCCGGCCATGCGCTGGGGTGAGGCGGCAGCTAGGGTTTCACCCTAGCCGCGCCCGCCGTTCGGGCGGAAGGGGTGACCCGCACGGGTCCCTTCGCGGGCCGCGCGCGGCTCTGCCCGCGGGTAAGTCGCGGCTCAGGCCCCCCCCATTTTTTTATTTAAAAAAAAAGTTTAAAAGTGTTTAAAAATAAAAAAAAAAAAAAGTCAGAAAAATTCTAAAAATTATTTTAAGGGTTTTAAAATTGTTTTAGCTCTATGTAAATTAATTTTCAGATGTTTGACCCCCTACTTAATTAGTTTAAGGGAATTCTAAAATCATTTTAGTTATTTCCTCTCATCTAATTAATACATGTTAATAATTTAAGAATGTGATTCTTATGAAATTAATTAACAGTAAATTTTGGTGGATTCATGCAGCAACAGTGAATGGCGTTTATCTAATGTTGTTTAGATGTTATTCATATTAGCTAAATTGTTTAGTTAAATGGTTTTCAAAATATAATTAGTATATTTTTGAAATAAAAGTTATTTCGGAAGTAATTATGTGATAATTGCTTGTTGATGCATGTGATGTGTTAATGTGTGGATGGATGATCATGGACCTAGATTTCATGTGATGATGGTTATGGTTAATGGCATGTGATGTGATTTATGAGGATTGCGTGCCTCCCTCTCTCCCTCTATTAAATCCAAGTTGTACATTCTATCTCCCTCATATTGTGTACTCCCCTTGACTTGTTCAAGGTTTCTTATTATTATCTGATGTATATTTATGGGCCTGCGAGTCCAATTTAAATGATACTTGTAATATTAAGAAGCGGATTGGCGGAGATGGAGGAGAGTACCATGCAAGGCCTTCCTGGAGATAGAGTCACATCAAGCAAGTGCATATGATGCGGGGCTGCCATATGTTTGCCATAAATGTGGATTACCAACTGGCTCTGGTAATGCCACTCTAGGTTAAAGTCCATGATCATCTATTATTTTTCTTCATATATGTGATATGTGTGGAATGTGCTACGATATATATAATTAAATATATGATATTCCAAATTCTATATATCAATAGCACGCAGATATTGAGACCAAAATAAAATATGATAAAATCCCTCATCGTTCAAACTTTAAGCCGTAGCGTAATCATTTAGAATGAATTATGTGGCCCTCCATCATTATAGTTTTAGGATTGGCATTAGATCGGGCAAGTTTGTGTGCTATCCACAAGGCTTGCCAATCTGATGACAGATTAAAATTATGGCATGATGATGCCTTAAACAGGGTAGAGGAACGGTGTAGCTTTGTTGTGCTATCCACAAGGGCTACATCCGAATCTATGCTCATTACGTAATGATGGTACTGCTTAGACGGATTTAATGGCTTGTTGTGCTATCCACAAGGTCATTAAAGTTCAGGGGCCGAAATAAGATCGGATATTGCAAGAGTTGCAAGTGTCAAGAGTTGACCGCTTTCAGATCATAGTATGGTTTGTTGTGCTATCCACAAGATCATGCTATGAGTCTGTGAGATTCCGATACCCACTAGGAGACCGTCGGCGTCTCCCATTATGTATATCTGAGGGTTATACAGTCTGTTGGAAAATAGTGGGAGCTAATCTTGATTAAAGTCTTAATCTAGATTTAATTATTATTATGAACATCTGCTAATTATGTTTACATTTCCTTTGTAGGCAAAAATGTCGTCGAGTAACCCACTCCGTGGCATACTAGATTCATTGTCACAGTGGCGTGATTGGTCCTTAGACCTGAGACACCAAGGACACCTTGTCGGTGAACTTCTGGGTTTTGACCTTAACTTATAGATCTCTAGCCATGAGGTCTTAATCAGTTAAGTGTTCGGATCTAGCGAAATATCTTTGAAGGTGATTGTGTGGTCAATATGGGATCGCTCGCTCTCGATAATAAGAGAGTGAATGCTCTAGGGAAAGATGCCTAAGAGTCCCTGGCCAGGGCAAGACTACTTATCAGAAAAGGAGTTTTCTGATATTGTTATGTGGTATCTAATCCAAGTGAGTGCTCATATTAGGGTTTGACAGTTGACCATACCCTAAGTGCGCTCGGAAGCATTGTACGGACGAAGAACTATAGTCACGTAGTAACTGTTGACAAAGAGGGTTCCTTGATTGGGTTGCTGAACCTAGGGGTGAACACGGTTCGGTTCGGTTCGGTCCGGGTTGGCTCTTTTTTTTGCCAAACCGAACTGAACCAAATCCCGAGGTCAAATCGAACCGAACAAAACCAAACCGGTTCGGTTCAGTTTAAACCGAAGTTTAATATCCTTTATATCACAAGCTCGCGCATGCCTCAGTGGCTAAGGCGCGCATGCTTCCTGCTGGCAGTCAAAAAATTACGCCGGAGGAGATGGGTTTCGAACTCGCGCCAGCGCAGGCGGCTTTGTTGCATACGCTAGCCAACCGGGCTACAGTTCGTTTGTGTATATATTATACTTCTAATATATATATTCAGTTTATTCGGTTTCAGATGAAACCGAACTAAACTGTGCAAGATCCCAAACCGAACCGACCGGTCGGTTCGGTTCGATTTTTCGGTTTGAACGAATTCTGAATAGCCTAGCTGAACCCCAATGCTTTCTAGGGTCGAGTGGTGTTGCTTGGCACCCAACTTGATTGGAAGCCCAGTCAATTATTGTGAGACGATAATTGATTGTGTAATTAATTAATATGAGATATTAAATTAATTACAATATGCCAATAAAGAGTTATTGGACTTAATGGGCTGAAAACTGGACTAGCACTTGGGCCTAGAGGGTCACACGCAATAGAGTTCTGAGCAGACTAGGCAGGATGGTCGTTATAGACATTAACTGGGTTTTTGTGAAAAGCCGGAGAGTCTATATATACACGCGAAGAGTCAAACCCTGGGCCAAGCTCCAGAGTCCTCTCTGGCCGCCTCCTCCTCCCTCTTCCTTTCTCCTAGGGTGCCTCCCCTTTCTCTCTCCTCTCTCAGCGTCTTGGCATATGGTGGAGCTGAGATCCGGGAAATGCGTGGAGATCGAGGAGATACTGTCTGCGTCTGGAGCTCGTGTGGATACGTCTAGAGGCTGGAAACCTGAACGACTTGCAGCACTAGCGTTGTAACATCTCGGGTCTAGTTGAGGTTCGGGTCTGATTGACGGCATAGGTGTTGTCGTTGATCAGGGGTTGACGTCCAGGGGTAGGTCGTTGACCTAGGGGTTGGCGTCCAGCGTTGTGGACGTTTGTTGTTGGTTCAGGATTGTTCCTACGATGAACTTGACGGCAAATGGTCTTGACGTCGACTCTTTGGCAGTTCGAGTAGACGGAAAGGGATGCTGACGTCTACTTGTCGCGCCTGTTGAAATAGGGCAGACCCGTGAGCAGCCATTTCCTCTCCTTTTCCTTCTCTTTTTCTCCTTTTCGATCTTTGTCCATTTTCACTTGTTTAGGTGGTTGACGGGAGCTCGTGGAAAGACCTTGGTGTGCGAGGCAGAGTTAGATCGGGCGGAAAACAACGGATCGGGTGGCGATTCTCGCGAGAAAGCTTCTAGGGGTTCGGCGCGAATTGAGGTTTGGCAGAACTTCTTACACGCTTCGGAGGTAGGGACTCGACCCCTTAGTGTCCTTGTAGTGTTAATTTCATGCTAGTTGCGTGTGATTTGCGTGGAATCGTACTTTGAGGAGGTTTTCCTTTTTGCCGGGATTTTGAGTGGTTTGGCCGATCCGTGCGTTGGATCGTGGTTTTCGGTGTTGCAGTAGTGTAGTGTGATGTGGGGGAGAGTTTCTCCTTCATCATTTCGCTGGTCTGAGGGCTGGATTGCTCTCTTTGGGATCGGCGTGCGCCTGTTTTCAGCTGCTGGAAGCTGGAGAGCTAAACGTCAAGGGTTGTTGACGTTGAACTCTTCAGGGAAGAAGTTAACGGCGGGAGCCCTTGCCGTTAATCTCTTCAGTGGAGGATCTATACGGCGTGTTCTTGTCGTCTACTTCACACTTGACGTCAAGCTATGCTACCGTTTACATCCTGGTTAGCGGCAATCGATGTTGTCATCTACCTGCAGGTGAGTTCCCAGCAAGCTGTGCTTTCCCTTCTTCCGTAGTTTGAGGTGTTGACATGTGGTGTCCGCCTGTTAGCACAATCTGCCAGGTGTAGAGAGTGTCTCTACCTGTGCTCGTGTTGTGTTTGACTATGTCGAGACATGACACAGGGCTGTCCGTCGGTTGTACGGAGTTTCAGGCGTTGAGTGTGTTCCGTCTGTTGTACACGCGTTGCGTTACTGCGTGCCCGTTTCTGTTGTGTTTCCTAGGCGTGGGTGCGACTTCGTCTAGATGACTAGCATATGGTTGTCCTCCGCTAGTGAGCCAGGACGCCGAGTGCGACTCTGTCCTGTGCGTACTCCTTGTGGTGGTTTTGAGCCGGTCTCCGTGGATCCCCTTCTCTACCGCTAGGTCGGGCGTAGGGGAAAAATCGGTCGTGGACCAGACGTGAGAGAGAGCGTCTGTAGTGTGCACACGTGGCTAGGGTTGCGAGACTCTGTGGTTTCAGGACGTGAACAGCAGACCCTAGTTGAGTCCTACTTTGTGAGTGCTGTGTGAGCTCTTGCGTGCGAGCTTGTGTGTGTGCTGTGCTTGTAATGTTGTCGAGCCGACGAGGTTCCAGTTTCTCTCAGTGCGCTCCTGAGGGAATTGCGCACTACGTTACCGGTTCCTGAGTGTGTTGACAGAGTGTGCGCGTTTACTTACAGTCGCTTTCTGCTTTACACTATTTAGTAGCTCTGTTACCGGTAGGGGTTAGTTGCTCTACTGGGTCTCTTTTGTGAGACTCACTCCCTTCCCCTCAGGTGATTCGTGGTCGACTTTCGAGGTTCGAGAAGCTGTGTCTCTTCGTGGTTGGTCTCGTCTTGCTGTTGTGAGTAGTACTTTACTCCTGTTCTTACTGTACTCTTACTTTAATGTTGTCTCTGAGTTATGCCAGTTTGAGATGCTTTTAAATTGTGATGTGTACATTTGTTTATATGTTCTCCTCAGGCACTTCTTTTCTTACCCTTTCGAGTTTCGACTCGTAGATTAGCGGGTCAGGATTCGGGTTATCGGTTGGTTACTGGTAATGCGGATCTTGGGTCGTTACAAGCGCCTCCGGCGCAATCTTCTCCCCGGATTCGGGAGTTTCGCAACCCCGCAAAGGTAAAGATCGGATCTTCCCGCACGATTTTTCCGCTTGTTTTGATCGATTCCGACCACCAGCAATGATATCTAATGGAGGGAATCGTGCTTCCGCTGTGCTCTGATCGATTCCTTACAGACTAGTGTGTCTACACTAGTCATGTTGCTTCTCTTATTTTCTGTAGTCGTGGTGGCTAATGTGGTTACGTTTAATGCAGTTTAATTATGTTTTATTATTAGCACGTTTTATTTCCGTAGTGCTGCCAGTGAAACCCTTAGGGGTTGAGGACTTGGTTCCTTCTTTCAGTTGTTGGTTGTGGTTGTTTTTGGGAGGTTCCTACTGAGCCTGTGACTTGTTGAGGCTCACTCCCCTATAGTTCTTTTCAAGACTTGCCGTGTGTGAGACCCTCGAATTTTGTTCACATTATGTTTGTTTAACTTTATGTATATTATAAGTATTTATTTACTTAGGTTCATATATATATGTTTATTTATGTGCATATAATATGTTTATTTAAATGTGTATATAGTACTAAATTATTGTTGTACATATTGTACTTGTTTAATTCTATGCATATTGTATTTAAATAATGTTGTGCATATAGTATGTAACTATTGCTATACATGTTGTATGTATTTATATATTATGTATGTGTGTTTATTTAATTATTTCTGTGTTTCTGCCGAAATTCTTCTTAACGACAACATATCTTGACGTTAAGACTGAGTCGACGGCAACAAGTGTGACGTTAACATCAGGTTGACGGCAACTAGTGTGCCGTTGACTCAATGTCGACGTCTAGATCGATGGACACTGATTTCTTGTAAACGGCAGCAAAGTGGTTGTTTATTTCCCAGTTTTTGTTGCGATTTTAGATCTGGAAACGACTACGTTTCTTGCGGTTCCGGATTAGGAAGCCTAGCTCTAATGGTAGGAAACTTAACCTATTACGTACCCCGACCCTTAAGCCCTATAAAAACACCCAGATTCGGCTGAGTTAGGTCTTTTTGGCTTTGTGAAAAACCTAAGGTTTTGGGTGAGAAAAACTAGATTTTGTGCAAGCTTGACCCAGCGATTTCATGCCTCTTCCAGCGATCTTCTTCGGCTGAGAGGTGCACCTTGGATTGAGGAATCATCCCTGACTCCGGTGATCGATCTACATCAAGAGAAGGACCAGAGTTGGAGAGGAAATCCCATCTTCTTGGCTTGGCCGAGGAGAGATACTGCGACTAATTAATCTCTTTAGAAATTTTTTCACATGCAAGTAATCTAGGGATTACATCCCTACACATGTCCCTTAGGTCTCAAGATTTTTACAGAATTTACTTCGTGTCCTGGAACCTCCAATTCCCCTTGTTTATTGCGTTCAGTCTGTATTTCTGCAGACAAGAACTTGACGGCAAGCTTGTTGCCACCATGATCCTTAGTTGGCAGTAACATCGTGTGTCGTTAACCCATGTTGGCGGCAACCCCCTTGCCGCCAAGTTCTTCAGGTTTTTCAGAAATGAGAACTTGATCTATGCGTTGTGATTTTCGGACTTATGGTTGTATGTGCATGCAGTAAAATTTATGTTTGGTCAGGTATGGTCAGTAGGTCATACCATGAGGGTATGTCGAATTTCTGTGTATAGTTTTATTTAATATAATTTCTGTATTACGGAAATGAGCATTATTTGACCATGTTTAATTCTGAATAAATGGAATTATTGCATGTTAGGGTTTCAAAAATTTTTCATGATGTTATGATTACTATATTCAGGTTTTAGAACTGTTAGAACCGACTGTGTTGCTGTGAACCATGCTTAAATGAATTTCTTGATAATTCTACATGAAATCTATTTTAAACTGTTAAAATTAGTTTTACAGTTCCAAAAAATATGAAAAATTAGACATGTGGCATATTATCTATAAGAGGTCTGTGATAAAAATTTGACATTGTTTTGACACTCTTGGATACAGTTTTCTTTTAACAAGGATAATTAGACCATATTGAGTATGTTGATTTAAATCATGTGAAATTTCAATGTTTAACAGCATGATAGGACTCTATTATGATCTAATTATCACTGTGAAATAGTAACCTTATGTTATGTAAACTGAAGCATATGTGTTATTTAAAGTGCATATGAAAGGGATTAAAGAGTACATATAAGTGAGTAAAACATGTGATAAAGTGTTAATGTGTAATTTGTGCTGATATTGACACTGCTACTATAGAGGGTTGTGGAGCCGTATTGTAGTAAAGTCCCTATGGGAAGGCTCAATGTGTATGTGATATCCTATAGGCATTAGGATGAAATCCTGGAGGTGGACAAGTACCACTGGTTAGGGTAGAGAGGGCTTCTCCCAGTCTGCGCAGTACCAAGATTCGTCACTGTATTGCCTAGGTGACGAGTATGTGTTATGTGTATGTGTGTCCTTATGGTGGTTCAGACTATGTGTCACGACAAATTAAGTGTAAAAATGTAAAAATGTGAATAATGTGTAAAGTGACATGTGAATGTGGCACATAGTAAGTGCAACTGATGTGACATGTGATACGTGAATGTGTAAGTGAAAGAGAATATTAATGTGAGAGTAAATTCATGTGAAAACAAAGGTAAAAGTGCATATGTTCATGTCATACACGTATTAATGAAATTCATGTTAAATGTGATATCATGTTTAGTATCATGTTGCATATTTAATATAATCCATGTGCTAATGTTATGTGAATGTGATAGCATGTGAAAAGATGTGAAACCATATGAATGTGAATTAACTATATTAAAACAGCAAGCTAAACATGTGGAAATGTATTATAAAATCATGTGAAAATGATTAGATATTATGGTAGGATTGCTAGTTATCTTGTGCATATTTTCATGCTCAAATTGCGTATAATTGTGAAGTGATTTGGATAAAAAATTGAAAGCATGAATCATTATATATATTATGTGTAGAAAGCATGCTATAAGTCATTCATGAATATTTACTTATTTTAAGAATATGATTGATGTAAATTGTGATTTGCATTATGAGTCAAGTTAATTATCATGTATAGAAAGTATGTGGAGGTTGTTTATGTATATTTGTTAAATTGAAACGAAGCATGTACCATGATTTTTCCTCTTGTGGATTATAAGACTAGCATGTGTATGTGATATGTGTAGGGGTGTACCTTAGGTTGCTTGCTGGGTCTTTTGAGAAGACTTATACTTGCTTTGACATACATGTGAGACATGTGTCCCCTACTTGAGGAGGATATAGTAAGGAGCGACTCCGAGCGCGAGGAGTAGCTACATTTGTGGAAGATTGTTGCGTTGTTACATTTCTTTTCATAGTATGTAATCGATGTTATGGACAATGTATTTCATTTGGACATGTAATAATATGGACATTTGTTAGTTACTTTTGCTATATAGACTGTGGAATCATGTGAATGATGATGGAATAAGAGTTACATTTTATTTCCAATGTACTTTCCTTTTTATTCATGTATGTTTCAACCTATTGTGTAGTGTTGGATAAATGTCCCACTGTGACGGCACCCTTTTGTACCGACGTAGATTGGTATAATCATACCGGTATAAAGAGGGTCGTTACATCGTGTGTTTGATTTGCAGCGGCGTTGTGGCAGACTTGTACCACCAGAAACTGAGTTATAGTTGTGTATAGTGTGAGCTTTGCTCTCTCGGGATATGCCCCATGTAGTTGTACTTTTCTCTTAGACATGTAATAATGTATTTGGACAATGTAATTGTGGAAATGAGTATAGATACATGTACTTTCTTGTATATTATACCATTGTGGTTGTCTTTTATATTCTTACTGGACACTTGTGTGAGTTATCCCTTGCGAGATTTCGGTCCGATCGCGGGAGACAGACTTGGATATGGAGCCTTATTAGGCATAAATATCTTGGGTCGCTACAGTCGGACCACCAACTATCGGCTGGAATTCGGCAACAGTCACCGGTGGTCATCATTGGATTTCAAAGACTTGGTTCAAAAAGTTCATTTTTAATGTGGTTCCAAGTTTTGAATCCAAAACCTATCAATAGAAATGTGACATGCTAACCAATTGTGTCACAAATTCTGTTGTGAAAGAACACACAACTAATTATTTTTATTATCTATTCAATTCAATCTGGTCGTTAACATCTAAATTCTAATAGATGGAAATCAACGAGTTGTCAAATTTCGATGACTCGTTACCGAATTTCACTTATCGGATGTCGAAATCCAACGATTTTATTGATAATTAGAATCTAATGATTGGAGCCGCGAATTCTGCGGTCACCGAATTTTGATGGTTGACAGTCAGATTCAAATCTCCAATTATCTTTTAATATATTAAGTTTTTTTAAAATAATTAAATATAATATTTTATCAAATTAAATATTAATTTAGATGTTACTTTATAAGTTGATTATCAAACAACTCTTAATGAATGTTATATATATATTAAGTACTTTTGAAATTTCAAATTTAAAGAATAGATGAAAAATAAAATTTCAGATTTAAAACTTAAGTGTTATCAAACGCCATTTAATTCTCTTGCCAAAATAACAACGTGCAAAGGCAAAAGAATATTTTCTGAAACTTGAGCTGGAACAAGCTTTTCCAATGAGATGAATTATGTGTGGGTAGATAGGATTGCAATAAAACATGGTCTTGCAGTGCTACGCATGTAATTGGTCTATAGCTGTCTTTTTGTGTGCAGATGCCATAGTAGTGTTAACCTGAAGCATTTACAAAAATCTTCCAAAGATCTGAGTCAAATTTCTCCCTCTTGCTTAGCTCTGCACTATGCATCTCATGAGATCCAATGAAATTTATGACCATTTTTCTATAGTGAATCGATCTAATGAAATTTAGGACCTCCTTCCTACGATCCTCGTTGGAAACTCTAGGAGGCTTAGGTATCGATATTGTTGGCATTGGCATTGCTAATTCATACATCGGTGTAAGTTGTTGACTTCAATATCGACTTTGTTAAGATTGATACACTTAGATAGCCGCCCAATGTTCGATCACCAAGTCACTAGCTTGTTCACGTGATAAATTTGATGATTATTTTAAAAAACATTTTTAATTATAATTACATTCAAAATAAAATATAATTATTTTAATAAAAAAAACCCCTTAAAAATGGCGGCCTCAAGCAAGCTACCATATGTAGCAGCCTCTCGTCTCACTCCCGTGGTCGACGAAACAGACTGGCCCCATCGTTTGCGTGTTGCACCGACCCAACGCTTTCACTAAACGATGCATAGAATAACTTGGTGCAAATTAATAGTTTGCACCAAGTGTTGCAAATTCAATGGGGGTTTGCCACATCATGACATGAGGTATTATATTAATACCCCATGTCATGATCACCTAACCCTAAAGGTTAAACTACTCATGGATAGTTTAACCAGGACCAAAAGTTATGAACCTACTTTAGCATCTTACCCTAACCACCACTTTACCCCTTTTTATTTTTTTTAGTCAACTAAAATTTTGACTCAATTTATCTTTTTAATAATTAAAATGAGATAATATTTAAAAATATATAATAAAATAATATTTAAAATTTAATAATAATTTTTATAAAATTTTTCAAAAAAAAAATTACCCACCTGAATATAGGTGGGGCAAAGTTACCGAGGTGGCAAACCCCCATTAAATTTGCAAGTCTTGTTGCAAAAGGTTTGCAACAAGACTTTTCCAACGATGCAAGACGGTGGGACCCGCCTTTTCTCATCTCTCCATCTTCGTCCATCGACGAGGAGAAATACTTGGTGCACACCGTTGGTGTGCAACAAGTGACACATCGGCAAGCACACCCAATGGGTGCTTGCCGAGTGGACTCATAGAGGGTGAAGTGGCATATTTTATTATAACCGTCTTATCTCTCACAGTCTCACGGAGAAAGACATCTTTGCCCCTCCTTTCCTTTCCCACCACCAAACTCCTCCTCCTCCAACGCGAAGTCTCTGCTCCTCCTCCTCGAACGCGAACGCCGAAGTGTATGCCTTCCTTTCCTCTGTGCGGAGGCGAACGACGGACGAGTCTCTGCGCCCCGAAGTGTCTGCTCCTCCTTTTTCCGATGCAGAGTCGAATGACGAACGCCGGACGAGTTCTTCCACGCAGACAGGTGAGTCGGATTTGTTTAGTCACTCCGCCTCTCTCCCACTCGATGGACATCATTAATGTGTTTTAAATATCTCAGTCCTCCACCTCTCTCCCACAGGTAGCAATGCATTAACTCCGCTCCATCGTCGTTAGTAGGTCTGGCTATTGGGCGACTCCTCTAATTACTATTGGAGAGCTTCTCTCTTCAGTTTGAAAAGACACACTTTTAAGGGCATGGAAGAAGGTAGATGGATTTAATTTTTATGCCTTACACACAGAAAAAGTAAAATTTTCCCTTGTTTCTGCTGCGGTAGAAGTTTTAATAGCTGTATTTTTATTTTTTATATTTTTTCAGCTGTGGTTGAAGTCTTTAAAATTATGTTTTTATTTAAAGTCATTTGTGTTTGAAGCGTTAAAGTTGTGATTTTTTTTTCCTTATTTCAACTGCAGTTTTAGTTCTTAAAGTTGCATGTTCATTATTTTACGTTGTTAGAGTAGGGGTTATAGGTTAATGGGCAGGATTTATAGGTGCATATTATTACACTTCAATATGTTATATGTCTTTTCTTCATATACACATTGTTAATTTTTTTTACTGTGAAATGTAGGTGACAAAATAGTGTCAGAAGGTTTTGAGGTGACACTCCAGGGAAAACCAACTCTTCTAATGCAAGATCCTACAATGGAGCACAACCAAGTGAGGGTATGATTTTTGAAAATGCTAATGATGCCATGACATTCTACAAACATATGGAAGGAATGTAGGGTTCGGCACATGTGTGATATCTAGTAAATGGAAGGATGGAGAATGTATATTTCGACATTTAGGTTGTTGGAGGAATGAAAATCAAGAAGGAAGGCTGAAGCAAAGAATCATAGAGACTCCCCAAAGATAGGTTGCAACGCTTCGGTGAAAGTAAAGGTCGACAAAAGTAGTGGGAAACATGTATTCTGTGAACTAATAATAGAGCACAACCATGATTTGAATCCGGGTGGTGCAAAACATTTTAGATCACATAGAAAAATATGTACTCCGCAAAAGAGAGAAATAAAAAACATGAGGCGTTCTGGTGTCACAACTTCGAAGATAGTCTCCACTATGGCTGTAAGAGTGGGAGGCATGCGTCAGTTACCATTTTCAAAGAAAGACTGCCAAAATTTTTTGGATAGGGAGAGGCAATGTCAACTGAAGAAGGGCGATGCACAAAGAATGATTGAATATTTTCGCTTAATGCAACTTAGAAATCCGATGTTCTTTTATGCGTTGGACTTAAATGATGATGATCAATTACGCAATATCTTTTGGATTGATGGAAGGTCTCGCATGGCATGCACACACTTTTCAGATGTGATAACTTTTGATACTACGTACTTGACTAACACATATCATATGCCTTTTGCACCATTTGTGGGGGTTAATCATCATGGACAATCTATCCTACTTGGTTGTGCACTTCTTTCAAATGAAAAGATTGAATCATTTCTATGGGTCTTCAAGACTTGGCTAGAATCAAATGGTAACAAAGTACCGAAAGCAATAATCACCGATCAAGATAAAGCCATGGAAGTTGCTATAGCCGAGATCTTCCCTAATGCAAGACATCGTTGGTGCCTTTGGCACATAATGAAGAAGATTCCTGAAAAAATTGGTCATATTTGTTCTAAGTATCTTGATTTCATTGATGAGTTCCATGGATGCATATATGATTCAATCACAACTCATGAGTTTGAGGAGAGATGGGACCAAATACTCAAAAACTATGAAGAGTGCAATGATAATGAATGGATGAAGAGTCTATATGAAAGCAGGCTGAAATGGGCTCCAGTCTTCTTGAAAGATACATTCTTTGCAGGTAATGTTATTTAGTGTCATTCACATGTATTTAGAGAGTTTCCATGATAATTCAATAACATATATTTATTTATATGCAGGAATGTCTTCCTCCCAAAGAAGTGAGAGCATCCATCACTTCTTCGATGGATTTGTTCAATCAAAAACTACGCTAGGAGAATTCATCGATAAGTACAGTGTTGCACTTGACAGCAGGTATGATGCTGAAAATGAAGCAGATGTGAAATCGATGGAAACTGCTCCCTTTCTACGAACCTCATCCCCATTTGAAAAAAACAGACTTCTAGCATATACACAAGGGCAATTTTAAGAAGTTTCAAGAAGAATTGATGGAAATTGCTTCCTGTGTTCCAACAATCATCCATGATGATGACAAGAAGTTGACAATGAGAATAAAGTCTTTTGAAAATATTAAAGTGAAACATTTTGAGAAGATCATTGCAAAGGAATTCACAGTGTCGGTTGATCGGACTGAGGACTTAGTTGCATGTGCTTGCAAGTCTTTTGAATTTAGAGGTTATTTATGTCAGCATGCATTGGTGGGACTTCAGTTTGCAGGCATTGCGAGGATACCCGAGAGATATATTCTGAAACGATGGACAATTGAGATGCGATATCGACATGCAAATGATGAACATATAATTCAAAATGGTTTGGTTGATTCAGCTGCATGTCGCTATAGCAATTTAATTCATCATCTCATGAAGGTTGCAGAGGTTGGATCTATGTCTGAAGCAATGCATGATATAGTTGTCAAAGAAATCCCAAATCTGCTGAAGAAGCTGATAGATTCATCCCAGTCACAAGCTAGTTCTGAAAATGCCATCCCTTCAGGTAGCCTTTCTCACGTTGTCAATGATCCACCGCGAGCAAAGACAAAAGGAAGAGGGAGACAGACAAGAATAGAAAGCTCCATTGAAAAGATTAAAAAGAGGTCTAAATTAAAAAGAAGAGAACCTGCCTTACCAGCGGTAGCCATTCACCAATGCCATGTAAGTAACAATTAGTAATTTAATGTCGACATGTAACGTTTACTAATTTCTCACTATTGTATATAATTCCATTTCTAGGCCGTACTCCAGTAGAGGATACAGTCCAGCCACATGTGCAGCCCATGCACCAGGTGTTGGGCATGCCCCAGATGCAGCATGGGCAATCTATGTTGAATATCCCGCACACAGTCCAACTAATGCAGTTCATGTCTCAGATGCAGCCGATGCCTTCCCCACAGGTGATGCCTCAGATGCAGCCGATGTGTCTCCCACAGGTGATGCCTCAGATGCAGCCAACTCAGATGCACCAGATGCCTCCCCTGCAGGCGATGCCTCAGATGCAATCGATGTTGTCCCTACAGCCATGACAATCAGAGTTCAGTTTCATAGTTCAGTATTGAGTGGTGTACATAGTTGTTAGTTTTTGTGGTACATAAAAGTAATTTTTTTGTGGAGAAGTGGAGGGCATTCAAAGGGTTGTCTATGCTTATATTTGTGTATGAGAAAAGCTTGTATTTTTTGGTGGATGAGTGGAGGGTATACAAAGGGGGAATATGCTTATATTTGTGTAAGAGAAAAACTTATATTTTGTGTGGATGAGTGAAGGGTATAGAAATGGTGGAATATGCTATATTTGTATAGTCTTGTAAATGTAATTCCATGGAAAAATCAATGTTATGAATGCTCAGTTGTCAGCACTCAATGTTATGAAAAATCAGATGGCAAACCGCTCAATTCCAGTGTGGCAGTCAGTCAGGCAGTGTGGCAATCAAGTTTCACCAATAAATACTGGCATTTCACCAATAAATATCAAGTATTCACCAATAAATACTGACATTTCACCTATAAACTTCACATGGAATTGCTATATAAACCAACACTTGCACAGATCTGCAGCCTTTCAGTGTGGTTTCCTATTCACGTACATATAGAACTTATTCACCAATAAATATCAAGTATTCACCAATAAATATTGGCATTTCACCTATAAACTTTCGCACGAGTTGCTATATAAACCAATACTTGCACAGATCTGTAGCCTTTCAGTGTGGTTTCCTATTCACCTACATATAGAACTTATTCACCAATAAATATCAAGTATTCACCAATAAATACTGACATTTCACCTATAAACTTCACATGGAATTGCTATATAAACCAACACTTGTACAGATCTGCAGCCTTTCAGTGTGGTTTCCTATTCACCTACATATAGAACCTATTCACCAATAAATATCAAATATTCACCAATAAATAATGGTATTTCACCTATAAACTTCACATGGAATTTCTATATAAACCAACACTTGTACAGATCTGCAGCCTTTCAGTGTGGTTTCCTATTCACCTACATATAGAACTTATTCACCAATAAATATTAAGTATTCACCAATAAATACTGACATTTCACCTATAAACTTCACATGGAATTGCTATATAAACCAACACTTGTACAGATCTGCAGCCTTTCAGTGTGGTTTCCTATTCACCTACATATAGAACTTATTCACCAATAAATCAAGTATTCACCAATAAATATTGGCATTTCACCTATAAACTTAACATGGAATTGCTATATAAACCAATACTTGCACAGATCTGCATCCTTTCAGTGTGGTTTCCTATTCACCTACATATAGAACTTATTCACCAATAAATTTCAAGTATTCACCAATAAATATGGCATTTCACCTATAAACTTCACATGGAATTGCTATATAAACCACACTTGCACAGATCTGCAGCCTTTCAGTGTGGTTTCCTATTCACGTACATATAGAACTTCACCAATAAATATCAAGTATTCACCATAAATATTGGCATTTCACCTATAAACTTTCGCACGAGTTGCTATATAAACCAATACTTGCACAGATCTGCAGCCTTTCAGTGTGGTTTCCTATTCATCTACATATAGAACTTATTCACCAATAATATCAAGTATTCATCAATAAATACTGACATTTCACCTATAAACTTCACATGGAATTGCTATATAAACCAACACTTGTACAGATCTGCAGCCTTTCAGTGTGGTTTCCTATTCACCTACATATAGAACTTATTCACCAATAAATATCAAGTATTCACCAATAAATATTGGCATTTCACCTATAAACTTAACATGGAATTGCTATATAAACCAATACTTGCACAGATCTGCATCCTTTCAGTGTGGTTTCCTATTCACCTACATATAGAACTTATTCACCAATAAATTTCAAGTATTCACCAATAAATATTGGCATTTCACCTATAAACTTCACATGAAATTGCTATATAAACCAATAGTTGCACAGATCTGTAGCCTTTCAGTGTGGTTTCCTATTCACCTACATATAGAACTTATTCACCAATAAATATCAAGTATTCACCAATAAATACTCACATTTCACCTATAAACTTCACATGGAATTGCTATATAAACCAACACTTGTACAGATCTGCAGCCTTTCAGTGTGGTTTCCTATTCACGTACATATAGAACTTATTCACCAATAAATATCAAGTATTCACCAATAAATACTGACATTTCACCTATAAACTTCACATGGAATTGCTATATAAACCAACACTTGTACAGATCTGCAGCCTTTCAGTGTGGTTTCTTATTCACCTACATATAGAACTTATTCACCAATAAATATCAAGTATTCACCAATAAATATTGGCATTTCACCTATAAACTTAACATGGAATTGCTATATAAACCAATACTTGCACAGATCTGCATCCTTTCAGTGTGGTTTCCTATTCACCTACATATAGAACTTATTCACCAATAAATTTCAAGTATTCACCAATAAATATTGGCATTTCACCTATAAACTTCACATGGAATTGCTATATAAACCAATACTTGCACAGATCTGTAGCCTTTCAGTGTGGTTTCCTATTCACCTACATATAGAACTTATTCACCAATAAATATCAAGTATTCACCAATAAATACTGACATTTCACCTATAAACTTCACATGGAATTGCTATATAAACCACACTTGTACAGATCTGCAGCCTTTCAGTGTGGTTTTCTATTCACCATATAGAACCTATTCACCAATAAATATCAAGTATTCACCAATAAATACTGGTATTTCACCTATAAACTTCACATGGAATTGCTATATAAACCAACACTTGTACAGATCTGCAGCCTTTCAGTGTGGTTTCCTATTCACCTACATATAGAACTTATTCACCAATAAATATCAAGTATTCACCAATAAATACTGGTATTTCACCTATAAACTTCACATGGAATTGCTATATAAACCAACACTTGTACAGATCTGCAGCCTTTCAGTGTGGTTTCCTATTCACCTACATATAGAACTTATTCACCAATAAATATTAAGTATTGACCAATAAATACTGGCATTTCACCTATAAACTTCACATAGAATTGCTATATAAACCAACACTTGTACAGATCTGCAGCCTTTCAGTGTGGTTTCCTATTCACCTACATATAGAACTTATTCACCAATAAATTTCAAGTATTCACCAATAAATATTGGCATTTCACCTATAAACTTCACATGAAATTGCTATATAAACCAATACTTGCACAGATCTGTAGCCTTTCAGTGTGGTTTCCTATTCACCTACATATATAACTTGTTCACCAATAAATATCAAGTATTCACCAATAAATACTGACATTTCACCTATAAACTTCACATGGAATTGCTATATAAACCAACACTTGTACAGATCTGCAGCCTTTCAGTGTGGTTTCCTATTCACCTACATATAGAACCTAGTCACCAATAAATATCAAGTATTCACCAATAAATACTGATATTTCACCTATAAACTTCACATGGAATTGCTATATAAACCAACACTTGTACATATTTGCAGCCTTTCAGTGTGGTTTCCTATTCACCTACATATAGAACTTATTCACCAATAAATATCAAGTATTCACCAATAAATACTGACATTTCACCTATAAACTTCACATGGAATTGCTATATAAACCAACACTTGTACAGATCTGCAGCCTTTCAGTGGGTTTCCTATTCACCTACATATAGAACTTATTCACCAATAAATATCAAGTATTCACCAATAAATATGGCATTTCACCTATAAACTTAACATGGAATTGCTATATAAACCAATACTTGCACAGATTGCATCCTTTCAGTGTGGTTTCCTATTCACCTACATATAGAACTTATCACCAATAAATTTCAAGTATTCACCAATAATATTGGCATTTCACTATAAACTTCACATGGAATTGCTATATAAACCAATACTTGCACAGATCTGTAGCCTTTCAGTGTGGTTTTCTATTCACTACATATAGAACTTATTCACCAATAAATCTCAAGTATTCACCAATAAATACTGACATTTCACCTATATGCTACACATTCACCAATAAATAAAAACAATTCCCCAATAAATGGTGTCATTTCACCTATAACCTCAATTAATACCAACACTTTGCAAACATTTTAGCTCTTCTGCATAGTTTGTTGGTCTATTCACCTACATATATTAGACATTCATCAATAAATAAAAATAATTCACCAATAAATAGTGTCATTTCACTTATAATCTCAAATACCACCAACACGTAGTTGCATGTTAGTAAGAGTATTTTGTAGAGGTCATGTCCGAGTCATATGTGTACACTACCGTGTATGAGTCACAATGTTCGCACGAGTAAGTATCCCCACTGTATGTCATACGAGTATGTCTATCTTGTACAAGTCATACTAGTAAGTCTATGTAGTATACGTGACACGTAGTTGCATGTTAGTAAGAGTATTTATTATAGGTCATGTCCTAGTCATATGTGTACACTACCGTATATGAGTTACAAGCGTTCGCACGAGTAAGTATTCCCACTGTATGTCATACGAGTATGTCTATCTTGTACAAGTCATACGAGTAAGTCTATGTAGTATACGTGACACGTAGTTGCATGTTAGTAAGAGTATTTATTATTGGTCATGTCTGAGTCATATGTGTACACTACCGTATATGAGTTACAAGCGTTCGCACGAGTAAGTATCCCCACTGTATGTCATACGAGTATGTCTATCTTATACAAGTCATACAAGTAAGTCTATGTAGTATACGTGACACGTAGTTGCATGTTAGTAAGAGTATTTATTATATCTATCTTGTACACGTCATACGAGATATGATAGCTATTCACCAATAAATAGAAACAGCTGACCTCTTCAGCCAGACTGTTGGTCAATTCACCTACATATGATAGCTATTCACCAATAAATATAAACAATTCACCAATAAATACTGTCATTTCACCTATAATCTCAAATAACACCAACACTTTGCAAAACATCTAACCTCTTCTGCATAGTTTGTTGGTCTATTCACCTACATATGCTAGCTATTCACCAATAAATACAAATAATTCACCAATAAATTGTGTCCTTTCACCTACAACCTCAAACAACACCAACACTTTCCAAAACAGCTGACCTCTTCAGCCAGACTGTTGGTCAATTCACCTACATATGATAGCTATTCACCAATAAATATAACAATTCACCAATAAATACTGTCATTTCACCTATAATCTCAAATAACACCAACACTTTGCAAAACATCTAACCTCTTCTGCATAGTGTGTTGGTCTATTCACCTACATATGCTAGCTATTCACCAATAAATACAAACAATTCACCAATAAATGGTGTCCTTTCACCTATAACCTCAAACAACACCAACACTTTCCAAAACAGCTGACCTCTTAGCCAGACTGTTGGTCAATTCACCTACATATGATAGCTATTCACCAATAAATATAAACAATTCACCAATAAATACTATCATTTCACCTATAATCTCAAATAACACAACACTTTGCAAAACATCTAACCTCTTCTGCATAGATTGTTAGTCTATTCACCTACATATGTTAGCTATTCACCAATAAATACAAACAATTCACCAATAAATGGTGTCCTTTCACCTATAACCTCAAACAACACCAACACTTTCCAAAACAGCTGACCTCTTCAGCCAGACTGTTGGTCAATTCACCTACATATGATAGCTATTCACTAATAAATATTAACAATTCACTAATAAATACTGTCATTTCACCTATAATCTCAAATAACACCAACACTTTGCAAAACATCTAACCTCTTCTGCATAGATTGTTAGTCTATTCACCTACATATGCTAGCTATTCACCAATAAATACAAACAATTCACCAATAAATGGTGTCCTTTCACCTATAACCTCAAACAACACCAACACTTTCCAAAACAGCTGACCTCTTCAGCCAGACTGTTGGTCAATTCACCTACATATGATAGCTATTCACCAATAAATATAAAAATTCACCAATAAATACTGTCATTTCACCTATAATCTCAAATAACACCAACACTTTGCAAAACATCTGACCTCTTCTGCCACACTGTTGGTTTATTCACTTACATATGCTAGCTAGTCACTAATAAATACAAACAACTCACGAATAAATGGTCATTTTACCTATAACCTCAATTAACACCAACACTTTGCAATATCTTACCTCTTCTGCAATTTTGTTGGTCTATTCACCTAATACTAGACATTCACCAATAAATAAAAGCAATTCTCTAATAAATGGTGTCATTTCACCTATAACCCCAAATAACACAAACATTTTGCAAACTTCTGACTTCTTCTGCCAGATTGTTGGTCTATTCACCTACATATGCTACACATTCACCAATAAATAAAAACAATTCCCCAATAAATGGTGTCATTTCACCTATAACCTCAATTAATACCAACACTTTGCAAACATTTTAGCTCTTCTGCATAGTTTGTTGGTCTATTCACCTACATATATTAGACATTCATCAATAAATAAAAATAATTCACCAATAAATAGTGTCATTTCACTTATAATCTCAAATACCACCAACACTTTGCAGACATCTCAGGTCTTCTGCCAGTGTGTTGGTCTATTCAATTGCATATACTAGACATTCACCAATAAATAGAAACAATTTACCAATAAATAGTGTCAGCTCTCTTTTAATCTATGCAATATGAACACTATGCAAACATCTGAGCTCTTCTGTCAATCTGTAGATATATTCACCGACATATACAGAGTATTCACCAATAAATACTAACAATTCACCAATAAATAGTAAAAATTCACCAATAAATACTTGCATTTCATCTAAATGCCTTTTACATCAACACTTGTACATATCTGACCCATTTACTGCAGTGTGGTTGCTTCTTCACCTACATATCCACACTTACACATTTGAGCTCCTCTTGGAGTGTGGTGGCCTATTCATCTATATACATAGAAAATTCACTAATAAATATCACAAATTCACCGATAAATACTTGACAAGCACCTTTAAATAGTGCTTGTCCAGTATCACATTCATGGACTGCCAATACTTGCACAGATCTGTAGTCTTCCTGTTTGTTGGCCTATTCACGTCTATATACAACATATTCACCATCAAATACAATAAATGCACCAATAAATACATACATTTCACTTGCACACCTTAACACAATGCCATTAACATCAACGCTTGCACACATTATCACATATCACATAACATTGTTTCCCACAAAATATACACTTTCTATAATAATTGAATTCCAAATTGACATCTGAAGAGTAATTTCTGCAATTACAACTATTCAAAAGATTGTTCCCTTACAATTATCACATATTACATTGTGGACTGCCATTTCCTTAATAATTGAACTACAAGTTCACATCTAAAAAACTGCATTTGTTCTTCATTGAAGTTCCAGCTGCCTCCTTCTTTGGGCTTAGCCAACTCTTCCATAAATTTGAAAACATACATTCCGCATTCATTTGAATGGGGTGGCTGAGAAGGGCAGTCCATATCAAACTTTAACTCCCAATCTTCTTTGGCATCCTGCATCCCACAACTACAGAAAAATGTTTGAACCACTTTCACCTGTATACACAACAGATTATTAATTCTCATAACAATTGTAAAATACAAGAAGCTATCAATAAAATAAAATAGATGCTAAAATTTACCCAATTTCTGACAGCTGCATCGTATGATTTATTCCTCTTAATGGAGTTGTAAGATATGAAGCATTTATTTTTTAATCAACCACTAGCAGATGCCAGTGGTTCGTTGTGTGCAGAACAAAAAACAAGAAATCCAATTTGCCTAAATGCTCCAAGTTTGTTGCTGCAGGAAAACACTCAAATAATCTTTGTGCTTTTTAAGAAATTGAAGCACGCTTCCCAGTATGGATGCTCGATACAATTAGTGTCGGTAGGTATTCCCATTTTTTGCAATCAGATAGTGAACAACCTTCTTCCAAAAGTTGGACAGCAATCAATCATCTGTAAACAAAAAATAATGAGATCTAACTGAGGTTTTCTCTTGTACAAAACTTCATTGACATGATGCTTATAATAAATGTCATACTTACATCGTCACCTACGTTCTTCCCAAATAAAAGCTCATGAATGTTGTATCGAGTCACCTCTCCATTCCATTTGTTTACAATATCGATTCACTACTCAAGTAAAAAATATATGTTCAAACTTATGAACCACTCATGAAAAAAACAAATGTTCAAGGAAAAGCATTCACGGCAAAATATTTGTTCAAACATACTAGTTAATCTCCAATGATAAGAACTTTGTGATCAATTGGCGATCCTCCTCCACTAAAAGCTCATAGCCAGGAAAGTCTTTTTTATCTTCAACAATAATGACCTGCATCTAAAAACATCTCATGTAAGAAAAAAAGTAGGAACAAGATACATGCTACATGCTAGACCCTTATACATTGTCATAAAGGATAAAAAAAATTGCATTAGCCTTTTCCTTTCTTCTTGCTTCAGGTCGGCTTTTTCCTTTTTTCTTGGCCAATATTTGGACCTCTTCTTCATAATTTTTTTTTCAGCCGCCTCGCATGGCGGATCCGAAGGGGGAACCTGCAAA
Organism: Colocasia esculenta; assembly: GCA_014218235.1. Taxonomy (NCBI): domain Eukaryota; kingdom Viridiplantae; phylum Streptophyta; class Magnoliopsida; order Alismatales; family Araceae; genus Colocasia; species Colocasia esculenta. Next base: position 32,215,177 of record CM024766.1, read on the forward strand.
TCCATCATATTATTAGACCACAAAAGTTGCAAAAGTATTAAGTAAAGTATTAATTACAAACATCAGTAGGCTTCTCCTTTTCCTGTCTAAGGCTGATAGTAGATTGGGTAAATCCTTCAACTTTCGTCATGAGAGATTCCAACTTTTGTCGGAAATCTTCATTGTCTGCTTTTCGGCCCTCCTCTGCAGCTTTTAAAGCATCTACAAGTGCTGCCATTTGGGCATTTAAGCTCACGGCAGGTGTGGAAGCCTCCTGTAGTATGAAACATATCTTATTATTCACTTATGCTGACATATTGCTGCAAGAGATGAAAGACATGAAGCAAAACTTATATACCTCAGCTCGGGCGAAATCTCCGTCATATGTTTTACCTTTTTTCCCTTCAAGCACCCATTGTTCTGAGGGATGAATGGGCAACTTTGACTCAACCTATTTAACATTAGGATAAATTATCCTACTAGGTCATTAATAAAAAAAAAACCTAGTAAAATGCAGCAAGAAAATAACATTACCACCACTTGTAGATGATCTATAATAATTTTCCCCTTCTTCTTGAAACTTGCATCCCACCTAAATAGCCGCGGAAAAATGAGGCAGCTAATGGGTGGAATGGCATGTGTGTGCTCTAACAACCACACCTATCATGATGATTTTAAACAGTAATTAGTGATATTGATTTAAGCAAAGTAAAATTTAATTAAAATTAAATGCTGCAAATACTTACACATAGTGCATAGGAGCAGCCAAACATGAATTGATTTTTTCGTGGCTTTTCGTCATGTCTTCCCCTCTTTGCATTCATCTTCACCATTTTGCTCGCCTCCTCAATGTTGTGGAGTATAAAGCTCATGGAAGGCAGCAGCCCATGCATAGCTTCCAATTCTTTCAATGTCGTCTAAATATTTAATCATTTGAGGGGAGCAAACGTACGCCGATCGAAGGGCAAGAAATGTACTGAGTAATAGTAAAATCCAGAGACGCACTGTGTCCTCAATATCCTCCTTCTCATCTGAACCAACTAGATCTATTAAATGACCATGGATGACCTGTCGAGTGAAGGAAGTATCCTTGCCAAATCTTTTATGCAGCTTGGACACTTCTATAGACGAGCCATAGTGATGCACGGGGAATCCGGTACATGGCATCCCAAGAATGAGAGCAACATCCTCAACTGTGAAGGGCAATGATTTGTTCCCAATATTAAAAACATTCCCCACCTCATGATGTGCTAAAATCTCCTCTAACAAACTTATCCCAAACCATTTCATTGGAGGGATGTCCACATATGGTGCAAATGGAGTTGCCTTCATCAACTCCTTGTGACATTCACGAAAATTAATTTGTCCCTTCTCTTTAATGTAAAATGTAAAGAACATCTACTCATCAATGGATTATTTACATAACGTTTCATCTTCACTTCAGCTCCTAAAACAAGGAATAAATACAAACTTGTTTAATATGCAAGAATTCACCGGCGTAAACACACATTCATAGGAATGTTTTTTTCAAAACATGATTTTTGTTAAAGAAATACATTGACATATGCACAAACATAAAAAAATACAAATACAAAATACAAAAAAAAATATACTGAGGCGACATCATCTGTTGGAGAAATCAGTGCCTTTGGTGTTTGCTTATGTCTTCTGCGTGTAAGGACCTTCTGCTTACCCATATGGGTGGTGGGTTGGCCTGTTGGGGGAGGACTTGGAGTTAACAACAATGGTGAGGTGTCTTCACTTGGAATTTGAGGAATATTTTCGAAAGTGGCTTCTGTAGGGTTCAAATGCTTGGCAGCAACGTCTTCTGAAGCTTTTTTGGTTCTCTTACTAGTAACGGCTTCTGCTCTTCTCTTTGGAGCCATCACGAGGAGTCGACGATCTTCGCGCTCGTCGTTCGCCTCCACACAGCTAAGAAAGGAAGCAGGGCGCAAGGGCACTTCGAGCTGGAGAGAGCTTCGCGGCACTTCGAGCTGGAGAGAGCTTCGCGGCGTTCGCTTCTGCGTGAGCAGAGATTTCGCAACGGCTCGTCCGTCGTTCCCCTCCGCACAGCTGAGAAAGGAAGGCCGGCAAGGAGCAGAGAGAAGGAAGACAGGGACTTGGCGGAGTTGGCGTTGGAGAAGGAGCTGAGGCTTCGCGCTGTTCGCCCGGAGGAGGAGCAGAAAGGGGGAGAAGGCAGTTCGTGGCGTGGCGGGAAAGGGAGAAACGAAAGGCAACAAAGTCTTTCTCCACGTGACTGTGAGAGACAAGACATTTTGAAAAAAAAAAGCCACATCATCCTGTCTTAAACCACTCGGCAAGTACCCATTGGGTGTGCTTGCCGATGTGTCACTTGGTGCACACCAACGGTGTGCACCAAGTATTTCTCATCGACGAGATCAGATGCCTACTTCCCTCCAAGCATCATCTCCGACGGAACTGGTACTTCCCGCAGCGCGACAAGGATGGCGACCATGGCGCCGCGAGCCGCCGCTGGCGTCGTCGTCCTCCCATTCCACCTCGTCGCCCCTCCGCACCAGCAGATCAGCCACAGGCGCCCCTCCTACTCCCTCCCTTTCTTCCACGGGCGGAAAACAACAGGCCGCCCCTCCTGCCCCCGCCCTCGCCACTCCTTTCTCCTCTTCCTCCGCCGTCTTCCCAGAAGAGATCTCCGGGCTGCCTCGGGAAGCCAGGAGCCTACCCCGCCCAAGTCCGGTCTGGAGGCCCGCGACCCGCCTCCAGGTTTCTCCTCTCCATCCGGTGTCTGTCTTTCCTTAGTCCTTGGCATACTTGGGCGCGGGGGGGCATGATCGTGTTGTTTTCTATTGGCAGTGGAGGGTGTTGCCGAGGGTGATGATCCCGGTCTCGTCGGGGGAGATGCTGCCGATGGCTTGGAGTTGGGCTGGCTGCCGGCTTTCCCTCATGCGCTTACGGCGTCGATGGCGAACTTCCTCTTCGGTTACCACATTGGGTGGGCTCCTGCCACCTTTCTACTTTGGTTACACTCGTTTTACCAATTACGACTGGGTACTGCCAGTATATGTTTATGCTGTCGATTTACAGTGACTTTGGGATATGATGTGGTCGGTCTGCCGACAACAGTAGCATGGCCAACCTCGGCCAACCGCGATGGTGGGGCCGAGGTCTGGCTGATCTGGATTGAGACTAGACGAGGTGGGAGCTAGCCGAGGAGGAGGTGGTCAGTTTGACCGACCACGACATGAAGGCCGACTAGGAACTTCAGCTGACTGAGGAGGATGCAGGCCGAGGTGGATGGCCGAAGATGAGCCGACCTGCAAAGACAGCCAACCCCGGGAAGGTGTTCCCGAGAATGATTCTTTGACGATCAAGTTAGTCTTTGCTCAACTCTAACTTGTATGAGGAGAGAGAAAGAAAGAGAGAGGAGTTGAGGGAGTGAATCCAACTAAGAGTGCCACCTGGCCCCCCTCACATGTGGCTATGAGCTCCCTTTGAAACCTCTCTGGGTGGGGAGTAATTCTTAACTTCTGATATGGTATTACTCCATCTATGGTTTTTTTTTTTTTTGGGGGGGGGGGGGGGGTTGGGCTTTAAGTGGTGTGGTTGGTGTTGCTATTGTGCCGATGGGCCAAATTGGGCCGGGTGTAAGTGAGCTGCCCAGGGAGCTATCACGAGCCTTCCACTCCGGGAGCGGGTTTCGTGTAGCGAGGGTCGGCCTCGGAGTAGTCCGAGTGCGCCCGATGGTTGCTGAGTGTCCGCCGGGGTATTATAGTGATGATGGTGATGTAGTCGTTCTGTGCTAGTGGAGGGTTTGGCCAACCCGGGACTTAGATGGTGGAGCGCTGTCAGTCGAGCCGAGATTGGCCGAGATGGATTGGCCATCCCAAAGACCTTGCTGGCCAAAGTTGGCCGAGACGGTGAGTCTGGCCGACTGAGGCTCTTGTTGACCAAGATCAAGATGTTTGGCCGACCCGAGAGCTTCTCTTGGCTGAGGTGGAGGCTATTGAGGTGGTTCAACCCACTTGGAGCCCCTGTTAGGCGAGATAGAGAGCTTGGTCGTCTTGGGACTCTCTTCGGCCGAGGTGGGGGCTACTGAGGCGATGTAGTCGATGTGGAGCCCCTGTTGGCCGAGATTGAAAGCTTGGTCGTCCTAGGACTCTTCGGCAGAGGTGGGGAATATCGAGGTCATGTAGTCGATGTGGACCCCCTACTGGTCGAGATTGAGAGCTTGGCCATCCTGGGACTCTCTTCGGCCAAGGTGGGGGCTACCAAGGCGATGTAACTGAAGTGGGGCCCCTGCTGACCGAGTTGAAGGGTTTGGATGACCTGAAGCCTTTATTGGCGGAGATGGAGAGTCTGGGCCGACGTAGAGCTCCTTTTGGCTGAGATGGAGGCTGTCGAGTGGTTTAGCCAACTTGGAGCCTCTACTAGCCAAGATGAATCATCTGGCGGGCCTAGATCTCTCTTTGACTGAGGTGGAGGCTGTCGAGGTGGTTTAGCCCAGTTGGAGACCCTTTTGGCGGAGATGGAGAACTTGGCTATCCTAGGACTCTCTTCGGCCGAGGTGGGGGATAACAAGGTGATGTAGTTGACTTGGAGCCCTTGTTTGTTGAGATTGGGAGCCTGGCCATCTTGAGACTCACTCCAGTTGAGGTAGGGGCTACTAAGGCGATGTACTTGATGTAGGGCCCCTGCTGGCCGAGTTGAAGGCTTTGGCTGACCTAAGGCCTTTGCTAGATGAGATGAAGAGTCTGGGCCGACTTGGAGCTCCTTTTGGCCTAGATGGAAGCTCTCCCAAGGTGGTTCAACCAACTTGGAACCTCTACTAGTCGAGGTGAATCCTCTGGCAGGCTTAGATCTCTCTTTGACCAATGTGGAGGCTTCCGGGGTGGTTTAGCCCACCTGGAGCCCCTTTTGGCTAAGCTGGAGAGTCTTTCCATCTTTAGACTCTCTTTGGTCGAGGCGGGGGCTATCGAGGTGATGTAGCTGATGTGGGGTTCTTGCTGGCCGAGTTGAAGGGTCTGGCTGACCTGAGGCGTTTGCTGGTTGAGATGGAGAGTCTAGGCCTACTGGGAACTCATTTGGCCACGGTGGATGCTGCCGAGGTGGTTAAGTCAACTTAGAGCCCTTACTGGCTGCATGGATGGCAAAGTCGGCCGATTCTGGTTGGAATCGGCCGACTAGGGTCGCAATCGGCCTATGGCGACCCGATTTGGGGGGAGAAACGACGACCCACCTATCATGTAAGGTGGAATTAGGGTGGATCAAACAGAATCGGACGATCCAAGATCCTACACGATCCACCTCAATTCCATCTGATGTAGTCCGATTCCGTTGTTTTATTTACTTAAGATATTACATGTAAATAAGGAAGTACTCCTATTTGAATCTAATAAAAATATCAGAAAAATCATATCTCTTACAAATAAAAAGTCAATTCTCTCATTCAAGAAGAAAATCGTGATTTCGGTGGTTCCATCAAAATCACAACTTTCTAATCTTTCATAATTTGACATATATAAAATTTTCATAATTCAAATAAAACTAATAAAATACTAAAAATTTAAATTCCGATAAAAAAGTCAAACGTGCATATGATTTCCCCAAGGGAGCCACTCTCCTACTGACAACATTTAGTCTGTTTGAGACCTTTCAAGATTTGGTCAAACCTAAACTTTCTAAATTGACAATTCTCATGAGTTTGAGTGATGATAGTTTAGCTTTGACCAAATTCTGAGAGGTCTCAAGCAGACTAAGTGCTGTTAGTAGGAGAGTGACTCTCTTGAAGAAGTCATATGCACATTTGACTTTTTTTACCGGACTTTAAATTTTTAATATTCTATTAGGTTTATTTAAATTATAAAATTTTTAGATATGCCAAATTATTAAAATTTAGAAAGTCGTCATTTTGATGGAACCACCAAAATCGCGATTTTCTTCTTAGATGAGAGAGTTGATTTTTTATTTGTAAGATATATAATTTTCTGATATTTTTATTATATTCAAATGAGAGATACTTCTTTATTTACATGTAATATCTTAAGTAATGAAACTACAAATATAACATTTATTTAAGTGATGCTCAGGTAAATAAGGTATCATAATTATTATTGCTCTATATTGTAATATGACATATGTGCAATTAGACTATGGATATACTCAAAATGTGTAATTATTATAAAATTTTTAAAGAATTTTCTCTCATTTTTCCTGATTTTTTCTTCATTTTTCACAATTTTTCTTCAATTTTTAACCTGGCCAATCCTGGATCGGCCAGATTCCCATGGAATCGGGCCGATCCTACGATTCGACCCAAATCGGATCAAGGTCGGTTGGGTCCGACCCAGCACCCCGATCCGACTTTGCCATCCATGGCTGGCTGAGGTGAAGGGTCTAGCTGGCCCGAGGCTCTTGTTGGCTAAGGTGGAGATTCTGGCAGAGCTTGGTTAAGCAAACCCAGGATGTAGGTGGTGGAGTGTTGTCCCAACAAACCCGAGGTCGCCGAGGTGGCTTAAAAGGTTTGTCCGACTGGCCTGACTTGGGACTTGGAACTCTCGAGAGGCGGCAGTTCGACTCACATCCGACCCGGATGAGCTGAGTTGTTGGGGTGGCAGCGCGGGGCATGATCCACCTAGGAGCTAGAGTGCTTGAGAGGTGACAACTTGGCGTACGTCTGACTCCAATGAGTTGAGTCTCCGAGGTGGCAGCGTAGGGCATGGCCGACTTGGGACATGGGATGTTCGAGAGGTGGCAGTTTGGTGCACGTCTGACCTAGATTGTCCTTGGCAGTATGGGGGTCCGGCTAACCTCGGGTCTTGGCGGCCTGATAAGGGAGATGACAGATATGGGGGTCCAACCGACCTTGGGCCTTGGTGGCTTGACAAGGGACATGGCGGGCATAGGGGTCCTGTCGACCTTGGGCCTTGGAGGCCAACTAGAGAGATGGTGCCATGGGGGTTGCAACCAACCTCGGGCCTTGACGACCGATTGAAGAGATGGTGCCATGGGGGTGTGCTCGAGTCTTGACGACTTTATTGTGTAGAGACGTCAGCGGCTGTGATGGCGTGAGAGTTTGCCCAACTTGAGAGTGAAATGAAGCCCAATTCTTGTTGGAGAATCAAATGTAGTGTTTTGAGTTTAGACTTATTGCCTAGAGTAGACTGACGATGGTCGGCCCACGCGAAGTGTTCTTGGTAGCTGCCAGCTAGGAATGTTCCACATTCTGGGGGTTATCCTGCTTGGGATTGTTGGTGCCCTATTGGCCTAGTTGCTGAGGTTGAGCATGCCAGGTCGATTCGATGGTGGAGGTGATGTTGTTGTTGTCCTCATCGTAATGGTCGGATTGGCCAAGTCGGCCCAATGACATCGGTGATGGCCTTACCATGTTGGTCAGGCTAGTCGAGTCGGCTCATTGACATCAGTGATGGTCTCCTTGTGCTGTTGGGTTGGCCTGATGAAGTCGGTGACAACCTCACCATGTTAGTAGGGTTGGCGTGAGGTGACGTTGGTGATGGACTCGCCGTGCGGGTCGGGTCGGCCCGAGGTGACGTCAGCACCGTGCTAGTTGGAGTCGTTGGACTGGTCGCATTGGTCATTCGAGCCTTGCTGTTTGTGCTGAGATCGGCACAGCTGCGGTTTCCCATGCAGGCCGAGGCGTACGTCGAGTTTGGTGACGAAGGAATTGCCAAGGGGTGTAGTCTTCAGAGTCCATCATATGGCTTGCAAGCCTTACGTACTACCAAACTCCGTGGTTTCCCATTGACGCATGTGTGGTTAGGACTGACCACAAGGTCGACCAAGGGCGGTCTTGTGGGAGGCTGGAGATCGAGCTGGAGCGCTCCCATGTTTCCATGAGTTTGATTGGAATTAACAAGACTTATATTGTTCTTGTCCCTAGGAAAAATGATGTTATTAAGGTTATTGATTTTCGACATATTACTCTTTTGAATGGTACCTATGATTATTTCTAAGTCACTAGCTTCTAGGTTGGTCTCAATTATGGATCAATTGGTGGATCATGTCCAAGGAGCTTTTATCAAAGGGAGACACATCTTAGACACTTCTTGGTGGCTCATGAATGACTAGTTGCATTGAAGTAGCGCAACTAGTCTTAAAGTTAGATTTTGAGAAGGTTTATGACAAGGTTAATTGGCAATGTTTGCTGCATGTGTTGGAAATGATGGGTTTTTGGTACAAGTGGATTGGATGGACTAAGGCTTGTGTCTCCTCGATTGTTTTTGCTGTTCTCATTAATAGGAAGCCTTCAGCTTGGCTTCATAGTCGTCGAGGTCTCAGGCAAGATGACCCCCTCTCTCCTCTGCTCTTTTTTTTGGTGGCTATTGTTTTGAATAGGATGTGGATGAGGGCGAAGGATGCAGGTCTTGTTGTAGGTATGTAGGCAATCAGAGGTGCTATGTCTATTTCACACTTACAGTATGCTGATGATACTATTCTATTCTTGGCTGAGGGGGAACGTATGCCTTTCAAGGTGAGGTTTTTATTGGAGCTTCTAGAGGAGGTCACAGGGTTGAAAGTCAATTTTGACAAGAGTCTCTAGGAAGGGGTGAATGTAGAAAACAATATTATGTGGAAGGCGGCTATTGTACTGGTTTGTAGGAGAGGCAACTTCCTTGTCTCCTATTTGGGTCTTTCGCTCTCTCCTTGTACTCTTAGAGCGTCAGACTGGCAGCCATTGCTCACTAGTTTGAGGTAAGATTGGCGGGCTAGAAGGCCAGGGCATTGTCTTATGGGGGAGGCTTGTGCTTTACAGCTCGGTTCTAGACAGTCTATCGACATATTTTCTCTCTCTATGTTCAGGATTCCGAGACAGGTGGCCAAGAGATTGAAAGCTATTTGATGTAGATTTTTCGAGGATAGTAGTGGGGACAAGTGTAGGGGTTGGCATGATGTAACCTGGGGAAGAGTCACCAAAAGTAGGAGTAGGGAGGTGTGAGCTTAAAGAATATCAAAGACTTCAACATGACATTGCTAGCTAAGTGGTTGTGGAGATTAGGTGTTGGTGAGGATGGATTGTGGGTTAGTATTATTAGACAGAGATATTTTAGGAGATCCAGAGTCTCGGACCTTACTTTTGTCCCGCAGACCAACACTTCCCTTTTGTGGCTTGACATCTCTTCTTACAGGGATATTATTTTCATGGGTGTTAGAATCTCTTTGGGAAGGGGGATATGGCTCTTTTTTGGAGAGATAGGTGGTGTGGTGATCTTCCCTTCTTCAAGATTTTTTCCAACCTTTTCTAGGTGGCAGCGGCTCCTCTTATTCTAGTTTCCCAAGTCTTTGACACTTCACTACTTGGGAGGGTGTAGGTGCCCATTTTTATGAGGGATCTGAGGTAGTCAAATACTCTTCAGCTTCAAGACTTGCTCTCTCGTTTGTCTTCCATTTGCCTTGCAGACGGTTTGGCGCAAGGAGAACGGTGGATGCTTCTCAGTTAGATCAGCCTATTGTTTGATTTCTGACGGTGGACTTTTTTATGGATTGTAACAGTAGATATGGAGGCCTAGAAGTCCACTAAAGGTGAAGGTTATCCTATGCAGAATCTCTCTTGGTAGGTGTCGGACGCGAAAATTTTCGTGTTTTATTTTATATGGTGTTTAAGTTTAATTTGATTTTTATTTATTTGTTTTGCCTTGCGGGGCGTGCTAGTCTGTCTAACAGATAGAAAATTAAAATCCGCGCAATGCGGAGAGAAAATTTTATGTCCAAGGAATGGACAAATGCGTCACTTTTAGTTTGAATTTATTTGTTCAGCGATTTATTTGGCTTCACTGCCTTTCTGGCATTCTTCTTCTCTTCTTTTCTTTGATAAGTAACGACGAATGTTTTTAATCGTCGAATATTTGATCTTACTTTGGGAAATAAATTTGCATGTAGTTAGGAGGCAGAGGAATGCTCTTATTGATAGCTTGACTTACATGATCGGCCTCATAATTGATGCTTCGCCTTTCTGGGCGGGTTGATTTGCTTCGGAAATTCTTCGTATGGAGCTCGGCAAGACCCTTCTTTATCACGAAAAGCTTGCCAGTCTCACTATCTTCATCTGAGCAACCAACTTGTTTACCTTTCCCTTTTGATCGGGTAGAGGGTTGAAAAACTGGTCCTCCAAGATATAGGAGGGCATCAGTCAAGTTGCATTCGTCTTCCCGAAACGGGACTTGGTTAGCAAAGACTGTATGCTGCTTTCCTTCTTTTGCATATTTGATGCATTGATGGAGTGTTGACGGGATGACCCAATTTTCATGTAGCCAGGGTCTTCCGAGCAGTACTCTATATCATGGTTTGCCGAGTCGGAATCGGAAGGCGAATCGGGTTGCTCCTGATTCGCCCCGATTCCCCCCGAATCGGTGCGAATCGCACCGATTCGCATGGGTATATTATATATAATATATATAATATGATATATATATATTGCAGATATATTATATGTATTACATATATGATATAATATTATATATATATTTATATTATATATAAAAGGGAATCGGGGCGAATCAGGCGAATCAGGGATCGGGTTTCCCCTGATCCGCTCCGATTCGGGGGAATCGGGCCGATTCGCCCCGCCATGACAAACCATGCTCTATATGTTGTATCAACATCAATGATATAGAAGGTCACCTTCATGACGAAGTCACCCAGAGTTAGGTCGACGGTGACTCTTCTGATGGCTTCTTCTGAATTTTGATTGAAACCAGTGATCCTTACATCCCTTACTTGTTGCATATAAGGCATGAGATGTAGGGATTCAAAGGTTTTGTAGGGCATTAAATTGATGGATGCCCCCGATCGATCAAGATCCGATTCAACTTGTTGCCGTTGACCTGTGTTTTCATATATAGAGGACAGCTGTGGCATGGAGAGGATAGCAACATGTCTTCATCTGTGAAGGTGACATTTGCTGTCAATGCTTCATATGCTTGAGCTTGGAAATTAGCCATATGAGCTTCATAGGTTTCTGGTTCTTGGAGTATTTTGACGAGAGTTTCTCTCAAGTCTTTGCTCCAAGCAATTGCCTCCCAGACAGTGATATTGACGGGGAGTGACTTTAGTTGCTGAAGAATTTTGTCATCAGCCTCGGTGCGTGTTTGGTCTAATGGGGAAGATCCCCCAATCAAGGAAAGAGGGAAGTTGGTGGCTTTTCATTTTGAGGGAGAGGAGCGTTGTCCGACTCATTTGATGAAGTATACGGACTTTGACCCTCATCCTTTGGCTGAAAAGCTATGTTGAGCAACCCCTCTTCTTCATCTGAAGGGTGGAAGACATAAGAATCTGCCCAAATTTCAATTTCAGGCAGAGGTCTTGATTCTTCTCCACGGAAGAGTATTACTTTGTTTGAATTTGTGATATCAGGCTTCTTGGCGGTGGTAGACGTTGCTCTTTGCCACCTACCACGTCCTCTTCCGCGATGGCGATTTGAATTATTTACAGGCCGATGCCGGTATGTCAGCGTCATTGGTTTATCTTCAGCTTGTATGGTAGTACCACCTGGGGAGACTTGCAGCTCCTTAGGTGGAGGTACGAATACTATATTGCAGGTGAAAGAGTTGAACATGCAGTCCAACTTTTCTACAGTGTTTTCTTCATCTTCATGGAAGAATTTCAACCGTGATGAGAGATGAAACTCCTCTTGTAGAGCTTCTTGCTGCACTTGATAGAGCCAATCCCGGAGCCGAAGTTTTCATTCTAGCTCCTCCCATGGGATATACTGATTGAGGGTAACTCTATCAGAAGGTCTGGGAGATATATATTCTTCCAGCTCATCAATTAGCTTTTGAAGTTTCTGGACAGGAGTTAATTCTTGAGGAACTTCCGCAGCAGTAGCGTGCTCCATTTGCCTTTTCATCTTTCTTTTTTCATTTCTTCTTCTATTTCTTTCTCTATTTTTCATTTGCAAGGCTTCAGTTGGACTCATAGCTTCCTGCTCTGGAGATGGCTTGGAGACACTCCTTTTGCTAGAGCCGCCTTTTGTCATGGATTTCTTGGACATTTTGGAGCCGACTGGCTTTCGAGGGCCCACAGTGACCCATTCACTTTCCGAGGCTTGTGTTTCGAAGGTTGAACTAATTGCCTATTCAACAATTTCAGGCGGGAGTTGGTAGAAATCATCCACGAACTCCTCTGCTTGTTGCGAGATTGGCTCCGCTGCAGTTTCTTCTGGTATTTGATTTCTCTATCGCAAAATGGCAGCTCTGCGTTTTTCCATTTTGGCTTTGCGTTTGCTTTGTCCATAGCTCAGTTGAGAGTGATAATAGTCACATATATCTTGATATTGTGCTTGATAGGCTGGGCTTGGATCATACACTTGTTGTGACGTTTCACCAAAGTGTGTTGACACCAGGGAGTTTCCATATTGATCAATTATTCCTTCTCGAATATGTGTTTCGATTAGGTTATGGAGCTCCGAACAATCTTTGGTGGGATGCATAGCTCTAGAATGGAATTCACAGTAGCCATGTAGCTGCTTTTCACTTTCAGAAATATAAGGCGCTGGTTCATGCACCTTGATTAGCTCTTGCCTTATGAGATTATCAAATATCAGCTTGGTATTCTTCTCGGCAAATGAGCGCTGATGTAGAGGGTGCCAGTTCATATACCATCGACTGGACAAATATGGATTTGGAATTGGTTGCTTCGCCTCTGACTCAGGAAGACCATAGAATGATGATGCATTGATGACATTTGCCGAGTGAGACACAGAGTTGGCTGGTCCATTCGGCGGCTGTCTCATATGGGGTTGTGGAGGGTTGACCAGAGAATCACCCAGGTCAATTATCCCTTGTCTTATCATGTTTTCCACGTCATCTTTGAAGTTAGTGCAGTCTTCAATGACATGGTCTGCCATTTGATGATATGGGCAATGATTGGATAAGCATTTGCTGGAGCAAAATAATCCATCCATCCGGATCGCAGGCATCGCCGGAAGAGTGGTAGTGTTTGATGTCGAGGGAAAGAATATAACTTTGCCGGCTCGACAGGATTTTGAGATCCTTCAGATAGCCACCCGATTGAGTCTGCGTATGGTGACATGGGAGGCAGCTCCTGATTTGCTTGTGTATGAATTTGAGCGGTTTGCGGGACATAGGGTCCCTGAGTGGGAGTATCCTGATGTCCTTCCACACTTTGTATAATTTGCCGCAACTCTTGTTGGCCTTGTTGTAATTGCCGGAGTTGCTTTTGAACTTTGCGCATTACTTTCCATGTGGCTTAATGCCTGGATTTTGGTGGAGAATGAGCTCCTGAAGTGTCCTGAGGTGGGTCTCATGAAGGACTGGCCTTGGGATTATTTGAGCTTGTAGCGGGTTCTGCTGTATGTATTACATTGACTGATTGCTCTGGTCGATCCTAAGCATGAGGTTGAGGAGGGTCGACCAAACCGCTCTGCATGGATATGAGCCGCCTTGAATCATTTTTTGGACCTCATTCTTGAAGACATAGCAATCTTCAATTGCATGCCCCACTATACGGTGATACGGGCAATAGTTGGGTTGATTGATCTTGCTGACATCTACCGGCTTCTTTGGTTCTGACAGTGATATCAATTTGTTGTCGAGGCAGAGATCAAAAAGCTTCTAGGTGTGCTCCTTTTTGAAGGAATAAGGAGCCTTCATGCGCGCTGCCAATGTTGGGATTGACGCTTTTGGCTCTGATTTCTTCTTCGTGGTGGCAGAGATTACTGCCCCCTTTGCTTCATTGCCAGGTGAGAAGTCGATAACATTAACCTCTTTCTCTGGCGGGTTGCGCTCTTTGGGGAGCTTGCCTTTATGAGATGTATGAGCCATTTATTCGGCTAAGAACATCTCGTTTTCTGCTACAATAGAATTTAGTTGATCGAAACTCTTGAAATTTGCCCCCAAGAGTTTCTCATTGATTGCTGCCGTAAGGCCTCTTCGGCAGATGGTGATTGCATCTTCTTGGGCAGGAGGGTTGTCGCATTTCATACTAAACTCTCTCCACCTTTTGATGAAGTCGATTTCTGATTCTCCTTTCTTTTGTTTGAGGGAGCATAGCTCGGCAAGAGAGACTTTTCTTTCGGCCGTTTGGAAATGGTTGATGAATTTCTTTTGTAGATCAGCCCAATCAGTAACTAAGTTGGACTTTAGCTTTGAATACCACTAGAATGCAACCCCAGTCAAGGAAGTTGCGAAATATCTGAGGAGATATGATTCCTCAAGGGCAAGATCACCCATGGCTGTAATATAATGTGCCAGATGCTCCAGCGGTGACCCATGTTTGTCAAACTTTTGTAGTTTTGGGACTTTAGGGCACGCCAGTGGCAGCCTCTTGAGTTGATGATGTACCGGATATGGGACAAAATATAAATCCGCAACCTGGATCCCTTTGCCCTGTTGAGCGAATATGTCTTCAATGATTTTTTGTATCATATGCCTTTATATGGCAATATCCTGCATTGCTCCTGTTTGGGGAGGCATGGTATTGGACAGATCAATGATATCCTGACCCGTAGCTTGAGGAAGAAGGCTACTTGTGGAAGCCGCCAGATGATTTGCCGGGGCGGACCCATCCAGATGTTGATTTTGTTGTTGATTTTGAATAGAGACTGGCTCCATAGATTGCCGAAGGCTTGAAGTTGCCAGCCGCCTCATTTCATTTAGGAGCGTGGCCATTTCAGACTGCCATTTCTGCATAACTTGATATTTGTCATCATTTGACATTGCTTGGAAATTTTTCCTTGTAGGTAAGTCGATGACGGGGTTGATAGTAGAAGTAGGGAGTCCGCCTTCCTCAATTTGAATGTTTGATTCTTCAAAGAAGGGACTTGAATTCCCTCATGTTGGGGGTTAACACGAGAAGGAGCTTGACAAGACGTCCCAGCCTGCTCGCCGAGTTGGCAGTTTCTTCTGGCAAATTGTCTGGTGTTGGGATGAGTAGCCTCAGTGGGAATATTTGGAGTGGCTTCCGCGATTTGTTCCGCCGATTCACCAGAGTCCTTTCCAGAGGCGTAATAAGAGAAGATCCTGAGCCTGGGTTTTTCTTTTGCTGCCCAGGTGACACGTCGTCTTTTTGACGAACGGGTACCAGTATTAGGAATTGCCCCCAGCCTGTTAAAGACCGAGATTCGCGATATGCGGTCGAAGACCGATATACGAGGTTGGAGTTGTTGAATTGGATTTTCGTTGACTACCCGGATATTTTCCAGGCCTTGAGGGGTATAGTTTGATTTTTTGTACACCCCCATTGAGGTGCTCAGATTTAACATGTCGAAGAGAAGTGTATTTGGCGTTGCTTCGCCTTCCGACCACCTTTGGTGTATCTGCTTGAGCTTTCTTGAATTTCTGGGCCTCCTTTTTGGGAACCTAGATTTGTTTGAGCTTGGCAGGTCACCGAGTCTTTTGGTTGACGTCAGCTTCTGCCCTGGAGTCTTCTTGTTTTCCTCGGAACCACCGCAAAACTGAGAAGTGGTTCGAGGTAGGAATTGTTGGAATATGCCTATCATGAGGGATGATAGGCTGGCTTCCGTCGAGCCGCACCCGCAGACTTCCGACCATGATGGACTTGCCGGATCTTGAGGTAGCAGTAGACGGCCTTTTGTTTTTGTGATTTTTGTATTGCCCCCGTTGTGAGGGGACAACAACTATGACTTCAGAGGAGATTACTCGAACAGAGTAATTTCGAATTTGAGTTGGGTGGGGTTTGACCCCTTTGGCAGCATCATCTTTTGAGGGCAATTTGGTGCCCCGGTTGACAGTAGCAGGACGAGCTTTGTTATGCCCACAACTCCTGCCGGTCTTCTTTGTTGATTTGTTGGAGGGAGACTTTTGAGCAGCACCCTCCTCTTGTTGGGCCGAGACCACCACTAAGAAGTAAGGGGACCCGACGATGGTTGGAAAATCTCCGAACACAATCGGAGTCGCCAGGTAGCCAAACCTGACGTAGTTGTTGACGACGAGCTGTCCATAGGTGACGGCCATCTCCAACAGTTTGAACTTTGCTTTTTTGTCCGAGTTTCACCTTCAAGGAAAACACTAGTATTAGAATTTTCAAGAGAAAATGCATATATCTCGACCTTTTGCTATGAATGGTGAGAAGGAGTCCCATCAGGCGTGCCAGCTGTCGGACGCAGAAATTTTCGTGTTTTATTTTATATGGTGTTTGAGTTTGATTTGATTTTTATTTATTTGTTTTGCCTTGCGGGGCGTGCCATCCTGTCTAACAGACAGAAAATTAAAATCCGTGCAATGCGGAGAGAAAATTTTATGTCTAAGGAATAGACAAGTGCTCCACTTTTAGTTTGAGCTTATTTGTTTCAGGATTTTTATTCATCAGGCGATTAGGGTAGCGTGTGTTGGACCCCTGTCTCCATCGATCGGAATCGATGTTTTGCTTACATCGAGTTAAAAGCCTTTGATGTTATTTTGACATCAAATTTATCCCGAATACCATTGATAGCAAAGTCGAGAGGTTTTGCATTTTCTAGAAAATTGTAATGCGGTGTTTTCCCCCTTTTTTTTATCGGACAAAATGGAATTTGATTTGAAAGAGGGATTTGTTTTTTTGAAGTCTTCCATTTCGAAAGAGAATATTTGCTTTGAGGAAAGGGTTTTATTTTGAAAAGGTATGGATTTCTTTTGGGAATTTGAAATATAACTTGGGAAATGAGCGAATGTATACTCGTGAAATTATTTGGTATTTGAGTACATTGCGAATTTGGACAGCGCTCCCACATAGGCAGAATTACCGCATAAATATATGAACATGTATTCGATGGGCATATGGGCGTATTGTTTTAGGGGAGAGTCTCTGTATGGACAGAGTTTTCCCATGAAATACGCGCATATAGATATGTTTTTGGGCGGAACCTCCGCTTAGGCAGAGTTTCCTTTAGAAAACATATGCATATGAACATGTATTTGTGCACATATGGGTATATTTTCGGGCAGAACCTCCACTTGGGCAGAGTTCCCTTTAGAAAACATATACATATGAGCACAAGGTTGTGAGCATTTGAGTATATTTTCGGGCAGAACTTCCGTTTGGACAGAGTTTCCTTAGAAAATATATACATATGAGCACAAGGTTGTGAGCATATGAGTATGTTTTCGGGCAGAACCTCCGCTTGGGCAGAGTTTCCTTAGAAAACATATACATATGAGCACAATATTTGTGAACACGGATATATTTTCGGGCAGAACCTCCACTTGGGCAGAGTTCCCTTTAGAAAACATATACATATGAGCACAAGGTTGTGAGCATTTGAGTATATTTTCGGGTAGAACTTCCGTTTGGACAGAGTTTCCTTAGAAAAATATACATATGAGCACAAGGTTGTGAGCATATGAGTATGTTTTCGGGCAGAACCTCCGCTTGGGCAGAGTTTCCTTAGAAAACATATACATATGAGCACAATATTTGTGAACACGGATATATTTTCGGGCAGAACCTCCGTTTGGGCAGAGTTTCTTTTAGAAAACATATACATATAAGCACAAACACACACCCATCCCGGAGACTTGCTCAACGGGTGGGAAGAACATATGCATCTAAATGCCTATACCCATAGAGATTTGCTCGATATGGAGGCATTTAGAGCACGAGAACAAAAATGTTTAAATACCTTATGCCCATAGAGACTTGCTCGATATGGAAGATATTTAAACACTGAAGAACACGATTTAATTTTTACCCCCACAGAGACTTGCTCGATGTGGGGGTATGGGTTGCATTATGATTTTTTTTTTTTGAAAACCCTCCATGGAGACTAGCTCGGCATGGAGGGGGATTAAGGGGATGTCGTTGCCGGACTGAGATGATCTTCCTTTCTTTTGCGCTTGTCGAGGGCAGATGCTTTCACTCTGAGCGGGGAAGAGCGGATACCTTCACACTGAGCGGGGAGCCTTCAAGAACAAGCTAGAATTTCGGGAAAGAGCTTTTTGCCTTTTTCTTTTTTCAGAATTTCCTTCCAAAAGAAGCCTCTTCCCAAAAAGCATCCTTTTTTTGCCCCTTTTCCAATTTCAGAAAAAGGTCCTTTTGCCCCTTGGGGCTACATGCATATTTATAGGGGTTTTAACCCCTTGACATGAGAGGGATGAGGGGCCTAACCAATGGGAGGTTCCATTGGTTAGGGGTCTTAACCGATGGAACCCTCCATCGGTTAAGGGTTGCCTCCTCTTAACCGATGGAAGGCTCCATCTGTTAAGGGGAGATTCCCCTTAACTGATGGGAGGTCCCATTGGTTAAGGAGTCTCCTCCTTAACAAATGGGAAGTTCCATCGGTTGGGGGGGGGGGAGATTCCCCCCAACCGATGGGAAGTCCCCCCCAACCGATGGGAAGTTCCATCTATTAAGGCCTTCTCCCTTAACCGATGGACAGTCCCATCGGTTAAGGGGAGATTCCCCTTAACCGATGGGAGATCCCATCGGTTAAGGAGTCTCCTCCTTAACAAATGGGAAGTTCCATCGGTTAAGGGGGGGAAATCCCTTTGGGTAATTTTGGGAAATGGGGGTTTTGGGGTTTGACAATTATTCATGCCAACAGTAGGCTTCCCACGAGAGACAGATTGCTTTACTTTCTACCTGATATTCAGCCCTTAAATGTCCTATGCGGGAAGGAGGGGTACTCTATTGATCATATTTTTGCGGGCTGCTCCTTTTTCTGTATGGTGTGGTGAGAGGTGGTTGTAAAAACTCATTGCTCAATTCCCTCTCATGTGAGGTTTGTCAACTGATTGAAAAATGGAAAAGGCATGGGCCCACTGAAGGGGATAACACAATTTGGTGGCTCATTCCTCTTGCGACACTGTAGATGATTTGGGGGGAGAGGAACAACCCTATATTTTCTAAGGTGGCTCGAGATGTTGAGGTTCTTTTTGCTAGGATTTATGTCAAGGTCAAGGAATGGGTGTCAATTGTTTGTAATGTGAATCAGTCAAATTCTACACTTTTTGTTTTATTGGGGGGTTAGAGTTTGGATATCCATTCTGTGATGGATGGCGTTGTATAGGCAGGTTGGGCATTTTTTGGGCCCTTTTTGTATGCCTATATTTGTACGTTCTTTCCCATTGTCATTAATATACTAGTGGTATTATCTACGTTTTAAAAAAAAAGATGTTTTTAAATTATAGGAGATTGAAGGTTTGGGTACTATAAAAATACTTGGACTCTCCACCTTATTTTAACCTAGAAATTTTGTGGATGATACTTACTTTGAAATTAAAAAAATGGACAAGAATGTATAGTTTTCTCATATATGCATGTGGATATTATTCACATGCGAGCATTCTTCCATCAGATAATGGTAAATCTGGGGCCTGTTTTATACTCATGTTTTCTATAAGGTTTTATCTTCTAGCACCCTTGGCTGCAGTTTATTGTTATCTCTTCTGTGATCAGCTCTTTTTGTCATCAAGTCTAAATGTGATCTATGGTCATAAGATGGTGGTGCTTATTTGGTTTTGCAGTTACAAGGCCACCTGAAAAGCTAACTTTTGATGGTTCTGAAACTGAGTTTCTGTTCATGCTGCTTTCTTGGCATTTTTATTACTTTTTATGTTTGAAGCAGCTGCTATACTAATGCTTTGATTATGCATTTTTACAGTGTAATGAATGGGCCTATAGAATCTATTGCCAGAGAGCTCAGGTTTGAGGGAAACACCTTTCTTGAAGGCCTTGTCGTGAGCATATTTATAGCTGGGGCTTTTATAGGAAGCTTAAGTTGTGGTTCTCTCACTGATAACCTTGGTTGTCGGCGTACTCTTCAGATTGATACAATTCCACTGATCATTGGAGCACTTTTGAGGTAATTATCACAACTTCTACACATCCTGTCCAGTGTTACAGGTCTCTATTATTTTTTCATCTTATACCTCTTTACTCAAACTGTTTGGTATACAAGAAGAAATTTCTGTATGGTCGGGTTTTGTTGTATGATGGTGAATATTTTAATCTATCCTTTGGATGTTCCTTCACTCAATTACACTTTTGAGTCATTTTTCCTTTCTGTTGATTTGTGTTTAGAGATATCTTATTTTATGTCCTTTGGGATTGTGTATAATGTATATGTTTTTGAGGGTCACTTCATCCATCATCTATCACTTTTATATATGCCCCTGTGCCTCACTGCCTTGGGGATGCTTAATATCAGACTTATGCCTTAATGACATATTAGAGTTCCTCTCTTTCTTTCATGAATGCAGAACTGGGCAATTTGACATGGAATCTCTGGCTTTGAAGGTGTCTTGTGATTGACCGATCATGTTTTCTGATCTTTGACCAAGGTCTTCGGTTCCATGCTTTGAGGAATTGGTTGGTAATTCCCGTTTCATTGATCTACTGTGGCTTTGTGGAGGTTTTAAGGAGACCTTATATAGAATCATAGATATCCATTAGGATTACTTATGTGTCATTTTTTTTTTGTACCCTTGTGGCTACGGGACATCCTAACCTCTTGTATATATAACATAGTCACAGGAAACATCTCTCAAAGTGGGAAATAATTTGTCTGAAATGTGTCTATGAAATGAATTTGATACATTTCAAAGATCTGTTGGAAACAGGTGGAAAATGTGGGGTGGAAATGCCTCTGTTGTTGGCTTATGCAGGAACACTGAGAAAGAAGGGAGGGGAAGGAAGAAAGGGGTGAGCTTTGCAGTCAATCTTGATGCAGCAATGTGCTGCATAGGCAAGGTCGATGAAGCATCTGCATCCTATGTAGGTGAGGTTGACGGCTTCATGTGTTTTGTGCAGGTGAGGTTGATGGTGCTGGTATGCTGCATGGCCATTATCTATGATGTCAGAGGCAATTGTGGCCATCACAGGACTGGATTGTCAAATAACCCAAAGATCTTCATAGCTAAAATTACAAAGCTATTCAGTTAAAAAAATATGTTGTATAAATATCTTAAAATTTAGACCTAAAAAATTGGAAAACTTTATACAATAAAATAGGTTTTTTTTTTTTTTTTGCGTAGAAACCATTGTTACACAGGAAATGGCAAATATGCCATCGTGACTAAAATATTTTTTAAATATGCCACTTATAAATGGAAAACATAGTGAATATTCCATTGCTGTGATCTGATGTTACTCCTCATCCATTTAACCATAGGTTAGACTAACCCATGTGTAGAAGCTCACCCCCAAAACCTAGGTGTTGAGGGAAGGGAAGGCCACACTTTTAAGCACAAGTCCATCTTTGAATTGTCGGATGTGGGACAATTTCAACACCTCCTTGCGTGTAAAGGCTTCTAAATCATATTAAAATATTTGTCAATCATTTAGTACTTTTAGATACCCCTTAAATTATCATAAATTTACAGTCACATTCATAGAAATGTGGGCATTAAAGATATTAAGAAATAATTTAAACTTATTTTTATAAATTTTATTTTTACCCCTTATCCTTTTAGAAGGTTGTTTCTAAATGTAGGCGCATTTGTCTGAATAACATGATAGAGCGTCATTGCTTGCTCTGTATCTCTCTGTGTGATAAGGTCAATGTTTTCCTTTCGTTTATAGGTACTTCTTTGTTTGTTATCACTGACATGCACTGAATGGAACACTGAAAAGACACTCTTTTAGTTAGCCATTCTCTCCTTTGTGTTGCAATTTTTTTTAATAGTTATTTCATTCATCATCTACTGACTATATAAGAAATTTCTACTTTTTAACATTTCTGCTTTTCTCCTTGACAGTGCACAGGCACACTCTGTAGATGAAATACTCTGGGGAAGATTTCTTGTTGGCCTCGGCATCGGTGTTAATACTGTACTGGTTCCTATATATATCTCAGAGGTATGTTCAATGAGTGAAGCTGACTTTTGAAGTTTTAATAGCATTGTTGTGTATGAATGGTTGCTTAAAGAGATGGGGAGTTTTGAGAACATAATTACAGCTTAGAATGGAAGCATGAAATCAGATCGTGGATGGTGTTGGGATGGGCCTGACATGGATTAGTTGGTTTAAATCAGTCAGTTTACTTTATGTGATTCTGGATAAGGTAGATGTGAGTCATTCTTGAATCTGTTCCACCACTTTTGGTCTATTCTGACCCCTGGCTGATCTTTGTATCACTTCCCATTGACATCACGTCAGCTCCGCTCAGTCCTGGAGTGGTGCCCACAGATTATCCGATGTGGGATTTATCAACACTTGTCTTGATCTTTCCTCTACTTTCAGATTGTAATTTCTGATCTAGTGTCAAAGAATCAAATTTAAACCATGGCTTGAGGAAATGGACACTGGCCTAATCTGTAGCATTTTGGGTATCCCATTATTGTTACCTTCATGTGTTGATTTATTTTCCATTCATGTCGTTAGGTATCCCCAACAAGGTATAGAGGCTCACTGGGGACTCTCTGCCAAATTGGTACGTGCTTGGGGATAATCTCATCATTATCTTTGGGAATTCTTTCAGAACATGATCCTCATTGGTGAGCTCTTGTTTCTCTTGAATTTAGTTACTCTAGAATGTTTACGTAAATTAACATGAAATTTGAGACTACATCCCTATATCTTGTGAATATGTTCATTTTTTTTGACAACTTAATAGAAAAGGCTATTTGTTTTGGATTGATGACTTGCAATCCTGGGCATGCAGTAGAAGACAGGCTACAAGATGTTTACATTTTTAGACTTTTTTATAGATTTTGTATCCGTTCGTGCTAGTATCTTTGTTTTATAATCTAAGCAACCCTTTTTTCTTTGGGTGAAAAGGATGAATGACAAGTGGGCTTGGAGTTATTTTTACTTGTGCACACATCTTGGGCTATAGTTTGAATGTATAAATGGAGTTCTTATGTTTTCAGCAATTTTTAGTGTAGTTAACGTGGATAGATGTTGGGCCGCGGAAAATAGTGGGATATTTTGTTTGATTTAATTTTTATTTCTTTTGTGGGCCGTGCCAATTTGTCAAACATACAGAATTTGAAATCTACACGGTGCGGAAGAGAATGCATGTCCATTTATTGGACGGGTGCGCCTATTTATTTTTAACAATATTTGTTTCGCATGCTTTTATTTTATCAGGCGATTAGGGTTACGTGTACTGAACCCCTTCTTCATTGACCGGAATCGATGTTAATTTACATCGAATTAAAATCTTTGATGTTGATTTACATCAATTTTAACTCGAACACCCTTGATAGTAGAATCGAGGTTTACATTTTTCTAGAAAATAATAATACGGTGAGTTGTGTTCTATCGGACGAAATAGGTTTTTTGAAAAAAGAGTATGGACTCCATGCAATTTGATCAAAAGGGGATATTCCCAAGAATTTATTATTTGAATGAGTGGTGTTTTGGGCAGAGCTTCTGCATGGGCAGAGTTTCCGCTCAAAGACACACACACGAACATTTGATGAACATATGGTCAGAGTCTCTGTATGGACAGAGTTTCCTCATGAAATACACACATATGAACATATATTTTGTGAACATATGAGTATGCTTTTAGGCAGAGTCCCTGCTTGGGCATAGTCTCCTTATAAAGACATACACATATTAATACAAACATATTTTACCCTCATGGAGTCTCGCTCAACATGAGGGAAATAACAGCTGTGTTTGAATGTTTATACCCATGGAGACTAACTCGACATGGAAACATTTGAACACGAGAACATAGTGATATTTAAATATTTTATGTCCATGGAGACTAACTCAACATGGAAGATATTTAAACATCGGAGCACATGAACATATTTAAATATTTTGTATCCATGGAGACTAACTCGACATGAAAAATATTTAAACAATGGAACACATGAACACAATCATTTAACAATTTTATCACCATAGAGACTAACTCGATATGGAGATATAAACATGTATATTTTTAAAATTTAAAACCCCTCATGGAGACTAACTCAACACGAGGGGGATTTACAAGAGATTTTGTGGTCGGAGGGGGACGACCTTGACTTGCCGGGGGCGAGTACCTTCACACCGAGCACGAGCAGAATCTTCCCCAACAAGTTTCCTTTTCGATCTTTCAACTTGCCCACCCCCCATTGGCCATTGCCATCGGGCTACATGGGGTATTTTTAGGAGTTTTTCCCCTTTACATGGAGGAGAGAGAGAGATAACCGGGGGGAGGTCCCCCTGGTTAGAAGAGAGAGAGATAACCGGGGGAGGTCCCCCCGGTTAGGCCTTAACTGGGGGGGGGGGGTTCCCTCGGTTAGAAGAGAGAGAGATAACCGGGGGGAGGTTCCTCGGGGACTCCCCTCGGTTAAGGAACCCTTAATCGGAGGGAGGTCCCTCCGATTAAGTGTGTCTCCCCTTAACTAGAGGGAGATCCCTCCAGTTGGGGGCTCTTGACCGGGGGCTCCTTCCCCTAATTTTCTATAAATATCCCCCCTCGGGTTTTGCCTGGGGTGTTGATGCCATGAAGATCCTTCACATTTCTTGGAGATCCTCCGACGAAGAGTTGTTTGGACTTGGATTTTGCAAGTGCTTGGTGCTTCTTGCAAGTGTGTTTCTGGAGTTGGTAATTTTCTTCGAACTCTGGGTCTTGTTGACCTCATGTCATTGGAGATTCTTTAAAACTTGTCTTCTCCGAAGCATTGTTCTTCCTGAACTTGTACTTTCGTTGAAGGAGTTGGTGTTGACGTTGACAACAAGTCTTCCTCTTTAACTTGAAAAAGACTTGGACCCAATATTACCTAAGTAACCATTAGATCAATATAAATAACTCCTGGCATTCCTTTATGGCTATCCATTGCAAACTTTCGGGGTTCAACAAATGCCCCCCACGGGATACATGCCGGAATTTGGGAATGACGACGTGTGGCCCGTATAGATATTTGAAAATAACCCTCATACTTGCTCTGAGAGTAGATATTTGAAAATAGCCCTCATACTTGCTCTGAGATGCCTTAGCTGACGGCCTATTATTTTGGTTCATCATTTGGCTGAGCTTTGCTGCCCTTCTCTGACTTTCTTTCTTTTCATCTTTTGCTTCTGTGACTTCTTTCTTTTTAGGCGTTCATTATGTCTTGTGGCAAGAAATTTCTGCATCATGACGATTATGCTCAAAGCACTCGTGACGACGTCATTTTATTGACTGCCTCGATGTCTGCCTTGGGGCCACCTCGTTCAACGAGGGATAATTTGAATTTGCTGGATCATGGTCACAACACCATTGCCAACAGATCCGTTGAAGAGTCTTCGGAGAATGGTGCAATCAACATTTCCTCAATCAAGCGGCAAAAAGGGGTGTATATGTACCAACGAGACCCGGATTACCCTTAGCATTTCCCGTTGGACAAGCACTTATTTCCTTTCATCCAGAGATTTATCTTGGCCCATATGATTGCCGATGATCCTTATATATTAGTAGAGCGTTGTTATTTGGAGGCGGTTATTCTGGAATCTCGGGATAGTCTCTTCGGGATCCTAGCTTTCCTTTGGGCATTGCTTCTCAGAGCTGACTTCCTTCTACCACTGAATTGGACTTCTTCAACCAAGGCCATAATCATTATATGCAGTCTTGTAGCATTACTCCTGCGACTTGGGATTTAAATGATCATCACAAAGCCCTGGCCCAGACCAACGGACTATTATTAATGCCTTGTGATCCTCGGTATGCTACCGATGGATATGACAAATCTTGTCTTCTTGACAGAATTATTGACGGCACCGCGCCAAGTTGGTATGGCAAATGGTCGATGCTGCCTTCTCATATTTTTCACACTGGGGCCACAGAATGGTTGATGGGCGTCTTACATCATTATGACGAACTCCTGAGTTTATCGGGAATTCGTGACGCCGTATCTGCTGCTTTATATGATTATCCCTGTCATACAGGGCTGCTCCAGGCATTCGCGGAGCGGTTTAATGCTCGTTGGAACACCTTTGGCACAACTGAGGGTGAAACTTCTATTGATTTGTGGAGTTTCCACAGAATTTCTGGCCTGCTGATATTTGGACTTTCTTACGAGGAAGTCACTCTTCAACGACCTGCATTGTGATAGGAGCACTGGCTCAGGGCAATATATTCTTCCCTATAGCCTTCGATATTTGGCGAAGGTATGGCGAGATTTAGCCCGTACTGGAGGAAGGAATGGCCGCTCATGTTCTTCCAGCACCACTAGGGTCAGTCAGAATGCTTGGCTCCGTTTCTTCTATAATGGGTCATTTTGTTTCTTTGGGAGCTTTGCAATGGATGGTATCCCCTTGGAACAATATCAGCAGCTGAAGTCGAAGAGCCGACGATGCGGGCGCTATTTATATACTTCGGAGAATAAGGGGTGGAACCCGCATAACTTACCAGACCGCACTTATCTTGCCACATATGGTTTATTGGCTGGCCACTTTTGCAGTACCTCATGGCGAGGAAGAATCAATAAGGTCGGGATTAATATACCCTGCTTGTCTTTTAGTATAAGGTTATAAACTTGCTATGGCTTCAGCCACCTTGGCCAGTATATTTCATGGCCTGGGAGCTCTGACTTCTCATCCCTCTCCCCAGGATCGGAAGATGCAGATGGCTACTCATTATTTGAGTGCTTGGGCAGGTCTTTTACTGCCTAGCTTATGTCAGAGTGTTGATTTGCTTAGCCTGACGGTTCCTTTAATTTTAACATTCAGAAATCGGCCTTCTGGGGACTCATTGGAGCAGCTTATTGGTGCTTGTCGAGCCTTGTCCTTTCTTCCTGCGAGAGAGCGAGGGCTTTTGCAGTTTGATTACTTCTCTCAGGGTTCCAGACCATATAGTGTCATGGATTTGAGTGGAGTAACGTATTATTTACTTCATTATGGAGGCTTCGACCAGTCCCTTTATAAAGATTGGCTATTCTGTATCAGGCCAAGCATAGTGGTACTCCGCAAGGGTAAGGCACTTGTTTTGGAGCCGTACTACCCCTCTCGCTTTGCCAGAAACTTTGGTTATGACCAATCAGTCCCACTGGAGGCCCGCGTTTGTCGCGATCACGACATCCACTTAATTGCTTCTTGTCGGTGGAATTATTTCCGCCGAGAGGAAACAGATCCTGGTTGCATTCTTCCTGCCCTTGATGTAGTGGGGCAAATTGGTATTTACCAGGGTTTGGCGTGCCGGATCGAGCCGGCCCGATTCGGGCGTATCGCATCAGGTCACAGAGGATCCAATGCGCGGCTCGGGCGATGCGAGCGGATCCCCTTTAAACAGGCGGATCGAACCCGATGCGCCCCGATCGGCCCGATACTGGCACATCGGGTTCGATCCGCCCGACACCCTTAAGGGTGTCGGCGATGCGCTGCGAATCGGGACTCTACAGTCCCATTCGCAGCGCAGCAGACCGCAGCCCCCTTTCTCCCCCCCCCCCCCCCCCCCCGTTTTCAGGTTTTTTCAACAAAAAACCTTAGATTTGCATGCCAATCCACAAGTGGAGACTTCCTACGTGAGTTTGCATCCATTTGGAGGTGGATTTGGAGGCATTCAACCCTCCTTCTTCAAGTTTTTTTGGAGGTTCTACAGGGCTTTGAAGGTAAGCCTCCATTTTTCTTCATTTTTCTGTTTTTTTCTTAGTGTATGGGTTAAATCTTGTTAGGAAATGTTGTTGCAAGTGATTAGTGTACACTTGCAACCATTTCTCATCAAGATCTACAAGTTTTTCATGTAGATTTGAAGATTTTCCTTAAAATATGATTTTTTGAAAAATAATTTAAAAAATCTTAGAAATTATTTGAACAATAAAAATTGATAGGAAAGTGTTGTATAAGTTCTATATCATGGTTAGAACTTGATTCCATAAGAAGTTTAGGTATAATTATTTTAATTAATAATTATATTAAAAAAAAATAAAACTTGAATTTACAGAAAATACCTATAGAGGTGTGAATCTATTTGTAATTTTGTATGATCATGCGATTCATGTCTATGAAAAAAATTATCATATAACAACACTTTCCCCTAAAATATGATTTTCTGAAAAATAATTTAAAAAATCTTAAAAAAGTGTAAACAACCAAAAATTGATAGGAATGTGTTGTATAACTTATATATCATGGTTAGAAGTTGATTACATAAGAAGTTGAGCTAGAATTAATTTATGTTCTTACATTATTAATAATTAAGAAGTAAGAAGTTGATTACAAAAAATATATATGGAGGTGTGAATGGATTTCTGTGATCATGTGTTCATGTATATAAAAAAAATATCATATAACAATTAAGAAGTAAGAACACTTTTTTTATAATGTTCAAATTTTGAAATTGAAATTAATTTACTGTTAATTTATTAATTATTTTTTGTCCTTGTAGATGCCACCGAAAAGGGGTTCTGATGATATTGGGTGGCAGCATGGCATCATGTTGGAAAATAGGCACAACTTCAAGTGCAATTATTGTGGTTTTACGGGACAAGGAGGTGGGGTCTCCCGTTTGAAGAAGCACCTTGCTGGTGGTCGACTAGCAGGCTACCATGACGTGCAGAGGTGTAAGTCGGTGCCAAGAGAAGTTAAGAAGCTTATGATTGAACACCTAAAACAGGTTCGGGCAGAGACAGCAAGAAAGAAGGCAGATAAGGAGATCCAAGAGAGGATTATATCAGGAAGGGAACGAGATGAAGACGTTGATGATGAAGTTGAAATGTATGCAGAATATGTGCCTGATCCTGATGTGCATGAAAGGCTAGCCAGAGCACAGAGCAGGGCTGAGGCATGGGAAGGTGATCAAAGGGCAGCCCACAGAGTAAGTTTTCAGGGAACTCAGCATGAGGTTGGCAGTGGCAGTGGCAGTGGCTCAGCGGTAGGTGGTAGTGGCTCCCGTCGATTTTTAAATGTGGGAGATTATTTCACTCGGCCCCCTCCCACACAAACACAAGTACCAGAACAAGGCAGGCATAGCAAGAGACCCGCAGGTGTGCAAATTGAGGATGTGGACCCTTATGTGTATCCTAGGGAGCATGGCAAGCAGACTAGGATTGATGATGCATACAACCAGCATGGGCCGAAATACAAGGTGGGTCGAGCAATTGCAAAGTGGTGGCACCATACAGGGTTACCATTCAATGCAGCGAACAGTCCATATTACAAAACTGCAATACAGGAGGTTCAACGTGGAGGCCTATATGTGCAGCCTCCTACAGCTAGGGACTTGGCTGGGAAATATCTGCAGGAAGAAGTTAATGAGATCAAATCTTACATTGACGGCTTTAAGAAGAAATGGGAGAAGTATGGTGTCACACTGATGTGTGATGGTTGGTCGGGCATCACCAAGAGCTGCCTCATCAACTTCCTGGTGTATTGTGATAGACAAGTCTTCTATCACAAATCTGTTGACGCATCTGATAGAGTACACAACTATGAATACATTATGAGTTTGATGCGAGAGGTTGTTGAGGAGATTGGTGAGCAATATATTGTGCAGGTGGTAACAGATAATGGAACTGCATACAAAAAAGCAGGGGAGGAGTTGATGAAGATTTATCCTCATCTTTACTGGACCCCATGTGCTGCCCACTATGTTGATTTAATGCTTAAAGAGATTGGGACATTGCAACCTGTAAAGATGGTCGTGGATGCAGGGCAGAAGATAACACGTTTCATCTATAATCATCATCTGGTGTTGGCGTGGATGAGAGAGTCTACTAGTGGAGAGTTGTTGAGACCGGCTGTCACCCGCTTTGCAATAAATTTTGTGGCATTACAGAGCCTATTGAAGCACAAGGATGGATTGAAACGCATGTTCAGGGGTGATAAATAGTTGCAGAGTAATTTTGCTGGAACATCTGATGGAAAGGAGGTGGAAGGCATCATCAACAGCTCCAGTTTTTGGGACTGGATCTTCAAGCTGGTTCAGATAATTGAACCTCTATATGAGGTGTTGAGGGTGGTTGATGGGGATAGGAGACCATCTATAGGATTGGTATATGCAAAGCTTGAAACCGCGAAGAAGAAGATCCGTGAAGTCTCACCTCGGCATGCACACTTGGTCTTGGATGTTGTTGAGGATAGATGGGACCGGCAGATGACTAGAGATCTACATATGGCGGGTAAGGAAACTGATGATATTTTTGTAATGCACTAAGTATTAATGTATTTTATAACCATTGATATTTTATACGTCAATTGCAGCATATTATCTCCACCCTGCATACTATTACACACACGAGCTGGCATATGAGGATGACTTGACGGCTGCTTTTACAAGGGTTGTCGAAAGATTGTCAAGAACTCCTGTGCAAGCGGCAGATGCCATTGATGAGGCAAGTATAGGATTATCATCTTCCATCCAAACAAATACTTGAATTTCATATGCATGATGATCAATTTATTAAATGCAGATGAAGAGTTTTCGGGAAGCTATTGGGACCTTTGCTGAGCCATCTGCCATTGCTGGTCGGGAGCGTGTAGAGGGCGGTAATATGCTTCCCATTTCATTTTTTATCATTGCAACTTGATGGTTGAGGTCTGATTGGGATAATTGAATTTGGATGCAGCTGATTGGTGGTTCAACTTTGGGCATACTGCCCTAACATTGAGGAAAATTGCAGTGAAGATCTTATCGCAAACTTCCTCATCTAGTGGATGTGAGAGGAACTGGAGTACGTTTGCATTGATACACACCAAAGTGCGGAATAGATTGTCATATAGGCACTTGGACCAATTGGTGTACGTGCACTACAATATGAGGTTGAGGGTCAAACATCTCACACAAGATCCAAAGCAGCGTGGGGAGGTGGAATATGATCCTGTTGATATTGGGTTCCTACGAGATGAAGAAGACCCAATGGTTTCATGGGTTGCACGAGCAACAACAGAGCGGGGGGAGTATGAGTTAGATGAGGAGG
Organism: Colocasia esculenta; assembly: GCA_014218235.1. Lineage (NCBI taxonomy): Eukaryota > Viridiplantae > Streptophyta > Magnoliopsida > Alismatales > Araceae > Colocasia > Colocasia esculenta. The sequence goes on from CM024766.1 coordinate 32,245,878, forward strand.
CAGATTGATGCGGAACACGGAGAGAAAAGGGAGAAATATGGCCGGAGTCTCACCGGAGAGGAGGTAGAAGGTGGGGGATAAAGCCTTCTCGACTGGCCTTCGCGGCAAGGCTTCGCGCCAACCCTTCACAGGTGACTCTCCGCTGCGGAGGAAGAAATAGAGCAGCGGCTCAAGCTTTTCTCAACTCAAAAATTCTGTTCTATTCTTTAAACTAGGGGTGTACATGTATTTAAAGGGGTTTTGGCTAATCCCAATCCCAATGGACTTCTAATTAAAAATAGATTCTATCCCTAACAAGACTTAACATAATAAACACCTAAAGAAAGAAAAATACAGATTCTTACCCAAATTGGACTTGACTCAAACATAGAAATGAAAATTACACAATAAAAGCTAATTGGACTCTAATATGACTCTTTTGGACTATTTTATTCTTGGACTTAAAAATAGTGCGAAAATTGCACCAAAAATTACAGAAAAAACAAAAAATCTCCTTTGGGCTCCAACTGGGCTTGAACCATCGCTTGGGCTTCTCGCTCCCCATCATTCTCCCCTGGTTCGAGAAAACTCGTCCTTGAGTTTTGAAGTGTCGCAATATCCATACAAGTGGCAGGAGAATGATGAAGTCATGCACTAATAAAGTTGCCATAGGGATATCCAAACCAATAAATCTTCTGAATAGTTGCATTCTGCATAGAGTGTGTGCATCAAGATCAGACCATATCATATCATAGTTGCACTGATCTTTGGTAACATATGGCAGATCATTGGTAGCAGTCAATGATGGACTTATCTCAAATACATCATCACATATCAAGTGTAGTCCAGACTTAATGAATAAGTCTTGATCCCAAGTGTCAACAAGAACTGTCTTCACACATACACGCTCAGTAGTAGTTACCAACTCCAATGGTTGTTCATCAATCACAGTCTTCTCTGGAAGCGCTGGCTTGGCAGCAGGAGAAATATACTTGAGAAAACAAAATTTACCTCTTAAATGCGGTGGCTGGATGATGCACTGGTTTGAGTCGAAAGTAACATGTCGCTCTTCCAACCACTCTTTTCCCAAAGTAATGTAAGATCTCGAGGGATCAATAGTGCACCAAGCTCCATCAAAATAATTAACTGATCTCTTTTGAGTTCTACCTAAAAATTTTAGGTGAAACTCTACAAAAGCCTGATCACCATCAACAATGATCTCACCAGTTTGCAACAAAATGTCAACAATAGCCTGAGAAATATAGTTGTTCTGATTCTCTTCATCGAGTATAACTTTTGTTGGCTTCTCATTTGTAGAAGGGCGAGAAAACTAAAATTCATGTGGCACATGTAAGAGATTACCCAAATTGATGTGACATTGGATGGACGGATGGAGGGCGTGGGCCGCTGAGTGACAAGAATTCGTCGAGACGATCACAACGACGCAAACGGCACGTAAATCGGAGCACGAATGACGCTTTTGTGCTGGCGGTGCAATAACAGTGCTGGTGCACCGCCCAGGGTACTGTGGCGAACCGGCTACTGTAGCGGACCTGGGTCTGGCCTAACCAGGTCAACCCTGAGTTGACTGGTTCTCCTTAAAAGGGTTTGCTTTCTTCTTCTGTCCCGCAAGAACCAGAGGGGGATGAGCAGAGAGCGGGAGGGACAGGAAGGGTACGGCGGCGGTGGGGCGGCTGCCGGCGACGGCACCGAGGGACGGCGGCCCTTGCGGCGGTGCCGGAGGGCAGGGCCGGCGGCGGAGGCTCCGGCGACGTCCCCTTCTTCCTTTCCTCCCCTTTTCTTCCTCGGCGCGGGGCGGACTGGAGGGGCAAGGTACAGCCGGGCGGGAGAGGGAGACGCGAGCATGGGAGGGACGAAGGGGGCGGGCGGGGTGTTAACAGAGTAGGGGGCGCGGGGCTCGCGGAAGCGGGGAGGCCGGGCGGTTACGGGGCGGCCGGCCTGGGGCTCGCGGGGTTGAAGGGGCACGCGGGAGAGGGGCCACGTGCCCAGTGGGCTGTGGCGCTGTGGCAGGTAGGCGGGAGAGGCGGGTGGCTCGCGGAGGACGCAGGGAGGGCCTGGGGATGGTTCGCAGTGCAGGAGAGGGGGTCACAGAGGCAGGGCGCGGGGTGGTTCGCGGAAGCGGCGTGGCGGGGCGGGCTGGGAGGTGGACCAGGCGCGCTGGGGCGAAGGGGGTTGGCGAAGCGGGCCGCACGCGCGGCTGTGGCGATGGCGCGCGTGAGACGGCAGGGCGAACACGGCTGGCATGGCGGGGCGCAAGGCGGACGCGGGAGACGGCAGGGAGGAGGCATGGCTACTGGGCGAGGCAGGGCCGGATCTCGGCTCCGTGGAAGGAACCGAAGCCCGCTCTGATACCAATTTGATGCAGAACACAGAGGGAAAAGGGAGAAATATGGCCGGAGTCTCACCGGAGAGGAGGTAGAAGGTGGGGGATGAAGCCTTCTCGGCTGGCCTTCGCGGCAAGGCTTCGCGCCAACCCTTCGCGGGTGTCTCTCCGTCGCGGAGGAAGAAACAGAGCAGCGACTCAAGCTTTTCTCAACTCAAAAATTCTGTTCTATTCTTTAAACTGGGGTGTACATGTATTTAAAGGGGTTTGGGCTAATTTCAATCCCAATGGACTTCTAATTAAAAACAGATTCTATCCCTAACAAGACTTAACATAATAAACACCTAAAGAAAGAAAAATACAGATTCTTACCCAAATTGGACTTGACTCAAACATAGAAATGAAAATTACATAATAAAAGCTAATTGGACTCTAATATGACTCTTTTGGACTATTTTATTCTTGGACTTAAAAATAGTGCGAAAATTGCACCAAAAATTACAGAAAAAATAAAAAATCTCCTTTGGGCTTCAATTGGGCTTGAACCATCGCTTGGGCTTCTCGCTCCCCATCACAGATGATCCTGACGATCCACCTCGCCCTAACACTTTCCTAGCAAGGGCAGTAGCAGAAGCAACATCAGAGGAGGAGGGAGATCGTGTGAATGTGGGACAGCCATACTCCCCTCATTATGAGATGGATCCAGAGGCTGAGGTGGATCTTCTTGGGGACATAGAACTGGAGCTTTATGAGCGCAGAGGAGGTGGGCGAGTAATTTTTTTCATTTATCTTACATATTGTATCAATTACATTTGTGCTAATGGATCATGTTGGGGGCTATTGCAGGTGGAGGACATGGTGATGATGATGATGATTTTGAGAGGTTAATGGAAGGCCTCCCCCGCACACAATCTAGAAGGAGAGGGTCATCTACCCAGGATGCCCCTCCCTCACAATCTACAAGGGCTCCCACATCATCTCAATTGGCAAAAGGGAAGCAAATAGCAACAGAATCCCGCCGAAAAAAAATTGGTGCAACAGAGTCCTGACCAAGTAAAGGAGTTGTTATACGAGAGCCACCTCTCGCCCCAGCACAAAAAAAAGGGTTGGTTTTCTGGTTGGGGATCCAAGAAAGGCAAGAAAGGTGCTGCCGTTGTTGAAGATCCACTTGACATTGCCGATGCAGAGACTTTGGATCCAAATGCAGATGATGAGACACCGTCTCCGTTGGATTCACCCCGATTGCCCAATAGCGCCTCCCATGATTCGATGACTACTGGTAGGTCATCATTTTGTATTGCACATTACCTCAAATGTATTTGTATTTGTACTAACCTATCTTAAAATTATATTGCATTTGCAAGTGGTTCTTCTTCAGATGCTGGAGGTGACGGTGGTGGTAACAGTGGAGGTGGAGGTGGTGACGGTGGTCAGGGAGGAGGAGATGGTGACGATGATCAAGGAGGAGGAGGTGGTGGGATGGAATTCACAGAGGAGCAATTTTATGGGGGTGCAACACAAGATAGTAGTCATGGTGCCCCAATGCGGTACAATAGAAGGCAAAAGTTTAGACCTGGCAGTCAAGCAAGAGGTTCACCAGTGGATTCCCATAGCTATGACACTATGATATCAGACTTTGAGAGGATGAGTACACAAGAGTCTGTCGGATCCTATGGCGGCCATAGCTATCACCCCGAGTCCACTAGCACAGACTACTCTGTGGGTACGGACTGTACAGTGGGTACACTGCCACAGCAGGCTACCTTGGTCCATCTCCATATATGCATCCTCCTCCTGCATTTTCTGTTCATGTTCCAGTTCAAGTTTTTGCTCCTGTGGAGGATGTACAGATGGCACAACTGAATGTAATCCGTCCCGGCAGCCAGGTGTGGGACCATTATCTAAGTCAGTTTCGTCAGAGATACCATACCATGATGACATGGGATTAGTATCGTAGTTTTGTGTCTCGAACAAAAGGTCATCACCTTATTGGACAGCTTCCCTCAGAGTCAGATGAGTCAGAGTCCGTGCCTATCCAATCTCAATGGAATGCATACGATCCATATCAACAAGGGCATTGGGGATATTAGAGTAAGTCATTGTATTATATATTGGAATTGAGAGTTTGATAGTTGTATTGACTTTGTGCAATGTAAATATCTTTGAATTAATGAGTTTCAATTTATTTTCACTCTTCTAATACTTTTTTTTATTGAAAATAAATATTTTTATAGAAATTACATGATATAAATCTCATGGAATATGATGAAAGATATTTACAAGAGGCCTAAACCACACAATTATTCAAAAAAAGGCCAGATTCAAAGGAATCGGCCAAAAAATGGGTCATAAACAGGGGTTCTGCCCGAATCCATGCGAATCGAACCGAATCGGTTCGATCCTCCCGAATCGGATCGAATCAGGCAAAGCCCGATTCGGTCCGAATCGGTGATGCGCCAAACCCTGGTATTTACTATGCCCGATGGTGGTTTAGGCATAGTAATATTTTTCGGCAATCTCCCTAGAAGTTGAGAGAAGTCGAAGAGTCTCGCCTTAAAAGAAGAAGCTTGGCGCCAATCCTTATTGAAGATTCTTTTCTTCGCCGTCATTTCTCTAGTCTGGCAAATTCATACTTGAAATTTTATAATTTCTGGAAAGCGAAGCATGCCCACCCTGCAACTGACCGGTTCCATTATTCTGGCGCAATGTTTCCATTAGAACCCTTGCAAATCCTTTCAGGGAAAGCTCCAGCCATTGACGACGACTCCTCATCTTATTGTTGGTGGAGTCATTTTCTGTCCGACTGTGGTTATGCTCCCAATTTTCCTTTGTTGACAAAGTTGCCTCCGGAAAGTTTCACCAACGAGGCGTGGGAACGTTGGGAGAAGCATTTGATTAATGCTATTGGCTGTGCAGGACCATTATAATGCCTACGTTTAATTGAGAATGTATCCACGCTTCAAGATATTTGGGATGCGGTAGAGAAGGCGAACATGATCTGCAAAGTTGAATTTAATCAACTACTTTCTTCTGAGCCAAAGTATGACCCATCTGATTTTATATTTGCTCATCATATTGACTTTCTCCTTGTTCAGGTGCGACATTTTCAGGATGATTTTCTCGAGAGGGGAGACCATCCCATGTCCCGCGCCTGAAGCCAGCTCCTCTTTCCCATTTTATGAAAACACAAGAAGTCTCCTTTCAAAGATGCATGCCTATTCTGCCTTTCAAGTGGGTGACACTGCTGGAGAGGATCATGATTTCTAGGGAAGAGAGTATAACTCAGAGACGTCTGCTTTATTGGCGGATGCAAGTGGCTTCCATTCATGTTCGGCTGATCTTACGTTCTCATCTCACGGTCTTTATGTCGAGGACTCGGGCTTTCTTTGACCCTCGGATCCCGAGACAGAAGGAAGAAACTCTTCATCGGGTAAGGAGGAGGAGCAAATTCGATTTTCTTCCTCCCTCTTCTTCTTAATGCTTGCATTTCTTCTGCTTACTTCCATACTGATTGTTTCTTCTTTGTTGCTTGTTTATATATTTGGCAGGTGATTCACCGCAATCTAACGATAGCGGATCTCAGTCGGTAGAATTGGCCGCCTTTCCTGATCTTGGTGTGGAATGGCCAACCGGAGTTCAGCCTACTTTGCTTCCTTTGGGCGAAGGTTTTCTTGAATGACTATTTGAGAGAGTGAGAGTTGTAGTGCGGAAGATCCTCCATCAATTGATGTTGTTAGACATGCCCTGGAGCAAAACACTGTTGCTGTCTTTTTTATGGGTCTTTCCAAGGATCCCTGGATGATTGCGGTTGAAGAGATTTGTGACGAAGTACGTCGTCTTCATGCTACCGCAACCTGGGAACCCTATAATTAGAGGATCTAGACTTTGGAGAGCGACATATGCTCTTTGACTAGCGATGCTGATGAATCGGACTCCCGTGCAGACGAGATGCTAAAGCGTCGGAAGACATGGGAGTCAGAGGCAGTTGAAGAGAGAAATAGGGCTGCAAGGCTACAGCGTGAGATTCACGATTAAGGTCTTCAGCAGAGAGGAAGGCCAAACATGCTAAAGGTGCACTGACGCAGGAGGCTGCCTTTGCCAAACAGCGAGCCAAGCTACGCAAGTCCATTTCCTCCAAAGCTAGTGAGGTGGAAAGGCTGAAGAGGAAGAAGCCTCGTTATCTTTGTTTTCCAGTATAATATTTGCATACTAGATTTTTACTCGACTTGTATATAGTTGTTGTCAATCTTATGGAACTTCATAACAGAGTATTTCATAACTTTGTAGACAAAAGAAAAGGAGGACAATTTTGAAGAAGTCACTCCTTTTTCTTCTTTCTTTTCCTTCTTCTTTCTCTCTCCTCATTTTTTTTGTTTTGTTTTGTTTTTCTAGTGCCCTTTCGGGTTTTCACTGAAATTGGCCCCCTTAGCTTTTTCCAACACGTCCTTTTGAGTTTTCACATTGAGGGGTTATCTATTTTTGCCTGAGGTGCCCTTTCGGGTTTTCATCTTTTTACCCTCAAGGACACAATGAGCTGTATACTTAAGTCCGTCGGGATATCTCTATTTTTAACCTCTTTTTGAAACCTAGTATTCGGGTTTGGGTCTTTTGGCATTTAGCTATTTGATTGGTTTATAGTGGTTGAATTTGAGATTTGGTTCTGGATATAGCTCATCTTCGTGGTTTGATGACTAAGGTTTGAGTTTTTAAATGGTTATAGCCTACCTTCGTGGTTTCACGGCTATAATTTGGATAAAATTTGATTTGAATGTAGCCTACCTTTATGGTTTATAACCTACCTTTTCAATTTTTATCGGTATCATAGCCTCTGCTCCATATACCAAGGAGAAAGGTGAACAACCAGTAGGGGTCTTGTATACCGTTCGGTAAGCCCATAGAGCTTCATGAACTTTTTCTGCTCATTCACGCTTTCGACTGCCAACTATTTTAACGAGCAGCTTGCAGAGTGTTTTGTTGAAGGCTTCTGCCAGCCCATTGGCCTGTGGATTGTAGACTAATGATGTCCTCTAGTTGATATGAAATTTGGCTGCTAAGACATATATTGTTTTGTTCTAAAATGGTGTCCCGTTATCAGACATGATTCTGTGAGGGGTACCAAATCTGTATATTATGTTATGCTTGACAAATTCGGCAACAACTTCTCCCGTTACTTCTCGCAATGGAATAGCTTCTACCCATCGAGAAAAGTAATCTGTAGTAGCCAACATGGTTTGGCGTGCCGGATCGAATCGGTCCGATTCAGACGAATCGGATCGAATCAGGAGAAACCCGATTCGCCCGATTCCCATCGAACCGATTCCCATCCGATTCCCATACGAATCGGCCCGATTCAGGCGAATCGTGGCGGATCAGGAAAAATCCGATTCGCCCCGATTCCCCGATGCGTCGAACCTTGGTAGCCAATATGAATTTATGACCTTGGGATGAGGGTGGGAATGGTCCCACAATATCCATTCCCCATTCTGCAAAAGGCCAAGTTGGTGCTGTAGGGTGTAATGTATTTGGTGACTTTCTAGGCACATGACCGAAAGCCTGACATTGATGACATGTACGGGCATATTGGATGCAGTTTGCGTATATGGTGGGCCAATAGAAGCATTTTAATTTGATATTGACTTTCATTTTTTCACTTGCCTGGTGTGCACCACATAATCCAGAGTGAACTTCTTGCATGATAGTTTTTGCTTCTTTTGCAGACAAGCATCTGAGAAGAATTGGTCCCTCTTTTTCATGGATCAATCTGTATAATTGGTCTCCTATTAACTGGTATGATGTAGCTCTACGCAAGAGCTGAACTTTTTGGGCTCGATCAGAAGGTAACTAGCCCTTCTTGATTTTAATAATCGGCTCACGCCAAACTTCATATTGAGTTGCTGCACTCTCTTGTGTGCTATCTACTTCCATGATTGTGAGATTGGACTCACTGTCAAGGACACTTGGCATGAGTCTTCTATGTCGGACCATTATGTCTAATTTCCCTTCGGTATGTAGTTTTATGGCAGAGGCCAACTTGGCTAAAGCGTCTGCCTGTGAATCTTCACTTCTCGGCACATGAGCTATATCGAAGAAGTGAAACCTTCCTTTGAGTTCCATAACTGTAGCATGGTATGGAACTAATTGTTGTTTCCAGACTTCATACTAGCCCAAAACTTGTCGGATGACCAACTGTGAGTCATCATAAACTTGTATGCTTTTAATACTCATTTCAAGAGCCAGCCGGAGCCCAATAATTAAAGCGTCATACTCAGCTTCGTTGTTGGTTAATGGCTTCATAAGAGCACAAGAATTATATAAGATTCCTCCTTGTGGAGTAACAAGGACGATGTTCGCTCCAGTAGTGAGGCTGACGCCTGACGGAACCATCTGTAAAATGTAGTGTCCGAGAAGCTCTATCAAAATATAACTCCTAAGAAGGTAGTTCGATTGCGATGACCTCTTTAGGATTTGAATCTTCTTCAACTTGATTCTCCCCCTCATTTATAAGGGATATAGTTTCTTCTTCTGGAAGCTCAATGGACAAAGGTGAATCATTTGGCACTGGATGTGTGGCCAAGAATTCAGCTAAGCCTTGCCCTTTGATTTCCCTTTGTGGGATATAAGTAATATCGAATTCCATAAGGAGTAAGGCCCACTTCCCCAGTCTTCCTGACAATACGGGTTGTCTTAATAATATTTAAGAGGATCATATTTGGAGATGAGTTTAACTTTATGGGCCAGCAGGTAATGCCTTAATTTCTTAATGGCGAATACCAGTGCTAGGCAAACTTTCTCCACTAGAGCATATCAGAGTTCTGGACCAATTAGCCTTCTGCTGAGATATTTGCTCCTTGCCTTCTTCATTTATTTGTCCTAATAGAGCTCCTAAGGAGGAGTCCATAGCTGCAATATAGAGGATGAGAGGTTTTCCACCGACTGGTGCTCCTAATACCAGTGGAGTGAGGAGATATTTCTTTATTTGCTCGAAGGCATCTTGACATTCTTGGTCCCAGATAAAAGGAGCATCCTTCTTCATTAGTTTGCTGAAGGGCGCGCACCTTTCTGAGAGGTTGGAGATGAATCGTCTGATATAGGCCAATTTTCCTTGGAATGACCTCAGCTCGGTCAGATTTTGAGGTGGTAATTGTTGGATCGCCTTGATTCTATCGGGGTCTAATTTTATTCCCCGATGTCTGATGACAAAACCCATAAATTTGCCACTTGAGACCCCGAAGGCACACTTCATAGGGTTCATCTTCAAATTGTAATGACGAAGTCTTTCAAAAACACGGCGTAGATCGGATAAATGATCTTCCTGTTTTTTGGTTTTGACGACTAAGTCATCCACATAGTATTTGACCACATCATGGAGCATTTCATCAAATATTTTGGCCATTACTCTTTGATACGTGGCTCCTATATTCTTTAATCCAAAGGGCATCCTTTTGTAATTGAAGACTCTCTTTGGTGACCTGAAGGCAGTATGATTCTTGTCCTTGATCATGGATGGCAGAGTCGGGTCGGCTGGGTGAGTCGGACCCAGCCGACCCCGACTCGGGTCGGGTCGGTGGAGTCGGCCGACTCCAATGGAGTCTGGCCGACCCTGGTCGGCCAGAGTAAAAATTTTTTAAAAAATGGAAAAAAAATCAGGAAAAATCCAAAAAAATCACAAAAAATCAGGAAAAATAAAAAAATCAGTAAAAATTATTTAAAAATATATAGTAATATAACATTTTGGGTATATCTATAGTCTAGTTACACATATGTTCATATTACAATACAGAGCAACGGTAACTTGGCCATTCTTCTTTTTTACGAGAACAATATTGGCGAGCCAAATTGGATATATGCATGGCTCAATGAAGTCTACTTCAGAGAGTTTGTCGACTTCAGCATTTTCCTTGAACTCCAGCTCATGCCGTATACACTTTTAGGGCTGTTTGACGGGCTTGGCTGTATGGAATATGGACAATTCATGCTGCTCGACAATTGATGGCTCCAGCCTGTGCTTTCTTTGTAATTCTAAGCAAAGCAATCTTAGAATTCCAGCAGGAGAATTTTGTAAGATTGCCTTTCTTGTTCATCAAGAAGGGCACTGATGAAGAATGGTCGAGGGTCTTCTTGATCCCCGAGATTGAGTTCAATCAATTCATCAACAGTGGCTTGTCCGCCATCCTCACTTATGAGTCGGCTTTAAATCCACAAAGTCTTTTTCGTCGTTAGTATTGGCGACGTCGACCTCGTAATAATTTATATCTTCAGGATTTGTCGGTGAAGCTTGTTTGTCAGATTCTTCTGACATCTCTTCATTTGGGGGCTCTCTCTTGGGAGAGAGAGTGGCTTCTTGAGAGTTGGAGCCAGAAGACTCTTGGCTACCTTTTGGACTACAGGTCTCTGACAATAGCCCAACAGTATTGATTGTGAAGAAGACCTTGGTATTATAACCTAGCTCTCTTGTATCTTTCTTGGAGAAGGGAGACTGTCCTCGCACCTGGGGAGGTTCCCATTGTTGATGAAGAAATCCTGCTAGGACGCATTTTGCACTTGAGGGATATTTTGCTTCTTGCACATTTTTGTTATTTGGTGGCATATCAACCATCTCTTGTATATGCTCGAGATGATTTTTTGGGCTATTTTCCCAGTCGAAATCATCTTCTGAAGGTCACTGAGGTGTTGATTCTCCTTTATAGAAGATAATTGGCTTTACTGCCTTCTTGTTATCTTTTCTTCTTTCTTTCTTTGATAAGTAACGACGAACGTTTTCAATCGTCTGACGATTCATTCCTGCTTAGAAAAAGAGATTTGCATGCTCATAGGAGGCAGAGGAATGCTTCTGTCGATGACCTGACTTATATGATCGACCTCATAATTGATGCTCCGCCTTTCTAAGCAGATTGACTTATTCCGGGGATTCTTTTTGTGAAGCTTGGCAAGGCCTTCATTTATCACGAATAGCTCGCCAGTCTCACTGTCTTCTTCAGTGCAGCCAGTTTGTTTACCCTTCCTTTTGCTCGGGTAGAGGGTTGAAAGGTTGGTCCTTCAAGATATAGCACGACATTGGTCAGGTTGCATTCGTCTGAACGAAAATGAGCTTGATCAACAAAAATTCTATATTGCTTTCCCTCTTTTGCATATTTGATGCATTGATGGAGTGTTGAAGGGATGACCCAATTTTCATGTAGCCAGGGTCTTCCGAGCAATACTTTGTATGTTGTATCAACATTAATAATATAGAATGTCACCTTGGTGGCAAAGTCACCCAGAGTTAGGTCTACGGTGACTCTACCCATGGCTACCTTATAATGTTGATTAAACCATGTGATCCTTACATCATTTTCTTCTTGCATGTAAGGCATGAGGTATAAGGATTCGAAAGTCTTGAAGGGCATTATATTGATTGATGCCCCCGGATCGACTAGAATCCGATTTAATTCGTTGCCATTAATTTGCCCCCTCATATATAGAGGACGATTGTGGCATGAAGACGACAACAACATATCTCCATCTGTGAAGGTGACATATGCTGCCAAGGCTTCATATGCTTGGTCCTGTAAATCAGCTACATGAGCCCCATAAGTTTCTGGTTGTTGGAGTATTTTGACGAGAGTTTCTCTCAAGCCTTTACTCCAAGCAATAGCCTCCCAGATAGTAATACTGACGGGGAGTGACTTTAATTGCTGAAGGGTTTTGTCATCAGCCTCGGCACGTTCCTGCTCCAATAGGGAAGATATCCCTGTCAAAGATTCAAACAGCTCCTTGGACTTTTTATTTTGCTCAGCCTTTGGCTTGACGAGCTCCTTTTGGAAGAACGAACTTAGTGGCTTTTCGCCTTGAGAGGGAGGAGCGTTGTCCGGCTCATTAGATGAAGTACACGGATTTTGGTCCCCATCCTTTGGCTGAGAGACTATATTAAGCAACCCTTCTTCTTCATCTGAAGGGTCGAAGATATAAGAATCTGCCCGAATTTCAACTTCAGGCAGAGGTTTTGACTTTTCACCACAAAAGAGTATTACTTTGTCTGAATTTGTAGAACCAGACTTCTTGGCATTGGTGGACATTGCTTTTTGCCATTTGCCACGTCCTCTTCCGTGATTGCGACTTGAATTGTTTGTAGAGCGGCGCCGATATGTCAGCATCGCTGACTTGTCTTCAGCTTCTATGGTGGTACCCTTGGGGAGACTTGTAACTCCTTAGGTGGAGGTACGAATACCATATTGCAAGAGAGAAGGTGTTGAATATCTCCTCCAACTTTTCAACAGTGATTTCTTCATCTTCATAGAAGATTTCTAATTGTTCTGGGAGGTGAAGCTCCCTTCTTCTAATGCTTCTTGTTGTATTTGACGAAGCCAATTCTTGAGCTAGGTTCTTCGCTCTAGCTCCTCCCATGGGATGTATTCATCGAGCGTAACCCTTCTAGAAGGTTTGGAAGGTACATACTCTTCCAGCTCATCAATCAACTTTTGAAACTTCTGAAGAGGAGTTAATTCTCTAGAGGCTTCTGCAGCGGTAGCGCGCTCCATCTGCTTCTTCATTTTTCTTTTCTCATTTTTCCTTCTGTTTTTCTCTTTATTTTTCATATGCAATACTTTGCTGGACTCATTGCTTTTGCTTGGGAAGTGGCTTGGAGACACTTCTTTTACTAGAGTCACCTCTTGACATGAAATTCTTGAATATTTTGGAACTAGTTGACTTTCGAGGGCCCACAGTAACCCAACCGACCTCTGAGGCTTGTGTCTCGAAGGTTACATTGATTGCTTCTTCCACAATTCCTGGTGACAGTTGGTAGAGCTCATCTACAAACTCCTATGCTTGTTGTGAGATTGGCTTCGCTGCAGCTTCTTTTCTCATTTGATTTGAGTCTTGCAAAATGTCAGGCTCGTGCTGTTTCATCTTAGCCTTGCCTTTGTTTTACTGGGCGCTAGATTGAGACTGACAATATAAGTCTTCAGTTTGATTACTTGGTTAGTAAACTATGTTTACCATGTTTTGATCGAACATTTGCTATGACACGTCACCCAGGTGTCTTTGAACCAAAGAATGTCTAAACTGGTCAATTTCCCCATCTCGGATGAGTGTTTCGATCCAGTCTTGGACCTCCGGACAATCTTTGGTTGAATGTATGATCTTGGCATGATACTCACAATAGCATATGTTGCTACTGGAGCAAGTGAGATCGGCTCAGGCCGAGCCGAGGACCCAAGGGATGATGGCGAGGCGACGAAGAGAGCGTGACCGAACTCCGACCTGTAAAATCCACCGAGCCTCCTCGGTGGGTTGAGACTCCGACAATCAAGTCAGTTCGGGTGGTCGGAGTAAAAGAGTTCTGGTGCTCAGAATGGCGTACCTTTTTCATGAGGGATGTCTCTCCCTTTTATAGGGGTTCCGAGGGCTAGTTTTCCGGAAGTGACTCAAGGACGCGCCCACGAACTCGCCCTTGATTTCCGCAGGCCGGGGTAATGGGCGGCAGGTGTGGCTGGATAGGTCCCGGATGCTCCGGGCTAGGGATCGTGGCGCGGCCCGTAGTCGCGATCCTCGGACCCTTCCGTTATTAGACCTTCCCATCATGGTCGTACGCGGATAGTTAACCTATGTGGCCCGAGATCTTCGGACCATTCCACTGCTAGACCTTCCCTCGCGATCGTGCAGATCCATATAGAGGAAGTCTAGGCTGTCGTGCCCCCTTCGAGGGCAATGAAGGGACCACTCCTAGGCCGAACGCTCGGTTCCTTAACTCTCATCTAGGTCGACAGGTCGGGGTCGGCTCCGCGGACGCCGCACTACCTGGCCGATCCTCCGAGGACCGACCTATATTAGGGGGCTGACAAGGTCTTTGCCTCGGACGACGATTTCCGACGGCCACAGGTCGGATTGACCGAGCATATGTTCGGGGACCGGCCGACCTCCCCAGGTTGACCCGAGCATCAGGTCGTTCAACCGGAGGTTGGCCGACGACGATCCGTATCATTGTCCCCTCGGGTTCTCCTTGGGTCGAACGCTTGACCCGAGGTGAAGCTGTTCTAATGCTACGTCGTCGCTTCGTCAATTGGTTGCCCACGGTTACACAGGTAGCCTAGGTGACTTGGCACTGCTTTTAATGGCGCCTGCCGAATCTGATCGTATCTCCATGATGGCAGCGCCGCCCTGACGGGGGCAGTTTAATGACGCCAATGCCGCCTCATCGTGTGCCGTACCTGCCTGCCATAACTGCTGTGCGGTGACATCAAACGTCGCGTCGCCGCCTCGACTCCCTCGCTAATGATGGCGCTTCCTCGACGGCCGCAGACGTTTATGGATCCAGGCGATCTCCTCCTGACCGGTCGTCTTCCGACACGCGGCGAGATGTTGATCGCTGGCAAGCTCGACACCCTTTCAACCGTCCGATCAAACTGTCCTTTCTTGGCCTATAAATAGCGGGTATTACTGCTCAAAAGGCAGCCTACCCTACTCACGCGAGTGACCTTCAAGCGACCATCCGACGATTTGCCGACGATACGACGCCCTTCAATTCGTCGATCCGAGAACCTCGTCGGCTCACCTGCTTCTTGCTTCCTTCTGAGGTAAGCAATGAGTCACTCACCTTCTCGTTCTTCTTTCGAGGGCTCCTCTTCGTCCTCTACATCGTATGCCGATAGTGATAGGACCACCAGTAAGAAAATCAACCCTGATTCCCTGGTGTCGGGCCCCACCGAGGAATCCTTTGTTTTGGAGGTCGTCCCAGGCAGATATGTTCCTCGGATGCCTTCGGTTCACACCTTTGGTTCGCGTCGTTAGGCCGACAGCGTGGCCGAGGCCAGGTGTGAGACCACTCTTGACACTTTTCGTTGGCTGGAGACCCACCCAAGACTAGTTCTCCTCGTTGATGCCATCATCTATTCCAACCGACAGCTCCAAGCTCATTATGTCATGGAGGGGGGTGTCTGCATTTATTCTGAGGCAGTCCGAGCTGGCTTGCGATTCCCTTTTCACCCTTTCACTGTCTTCTTGCTTCTGGAGTTAGGAATCGCTCCTTCGCAGTTGACCCCCAACTCCTGGAGGTCCATTGTTGGCTTCTTAGCTGTATGTGTTACGGCCGGGGTCCCTCCGACCTTGCGCCTCTTCTTCTATTGTTTTTTTGTCAAGGCATTCGGGGACTGGCTATACTTCTCGGCCAGATCTGGTCGGCAAATTCTTGGCCGACAGCCATCCTCTGTCCACCACTGGAAGAGGAACTTTGTTTTTATTCATTGCGCTTCGGGGTGGCCTTTCCCGACCACATGGTCGGCAATTAACATTCGGGACAAGGCGTTTGGATCGCCGGAGCTTAGTGCATCCGAGCTCTCGGATTTTGCGTTTCTACAGGCGGTGGAGCCGCTCGACCTGTTCGAACCATCAGAGAAGCTGTTCAAGCTGATGGCCGAGGGCACTCAAGGTCATCGCCCCCTCGACAGATTTCTTGGCTTGTTTACAAGTCTAGCGGTCCTGACACCACCCTTTTCTTTGACAGCAATGGCCGACAAGGACTGTCACGCCCCGACGCGGAATATCGGAACGCGAGGCAGTTGCAAGTGAACGGGTATAGAGCGAGTACTAGACATCAAACTATTTCACAATGAATAAATACTAAAACAATTTCATTTCATTAATAACTCTCCGATGTCTAGTTACAATCACTAATATCAGAGCCAATCTATAGGGCCCGATTATATTGAAATAAAAGCAAAAGACTAAACTTCAAATTTAACTACTACAACACTAATCATAGTTCTAGGACGCTAGGGTACTCATGACATCACTCCAGGTCGTTCATGTCCTCTTGGGTGTATGGTTCATCCTCGGTTTCACCTGAGAACACAACGACAAATAACGCAGGGTGAGCGATAACGCCCAGTAGGACTTAAATCTCAGGATCAAGCATGCTTTAAGTGATTAATGTATTATAAAGCAGGATAACTAGAGAGAGTAATGAGAAACATATAGGAAGTACTGGTACACGATAACGAGGGACAATAGCACAATGCACGAGAGTATAGCACGACAAGTTTGATATCGGATTGGCCGTATAACAAGATAACAAGTAAAGTTGCACTTCAGTGCACAAGTCACGATAGCAAGTGTTGGTCGATATTCTTTCAACCACGAGATTCAAGTAAACCAATAATTAACTGTTTGATTAATTGATTGCCATAGATCGAATCTTGCGTGTTCATGCGTTAGGTGTATGCCATCACCCAGATCATTAGACCCTCGCGAGTTATAGGCTTTCAGGTGCTCCTCCCAAGAACCAGACCGGGCCCTTATAATATTGCCTAGCATAGTCATGTTTTTATCGTAGACAATCAATCATTTAATGGCCAAATAGAGAGTACCAAGAAATAGATGAGATCACTAGATGAATAGACGAGATAGTAGAGTGAATGGGAATAGACGAGCGAGAAGAGTATAGATGAGGCTAAGGGACCAAGCACGTAACTATCCGAGTAACAGGCGATAGTAACAGTTGCACAACACGCGTACATGGTGTTGGCAGTCAGGTGGAACTCACGACCTTCCCGCTGG